>CM035788.1:4098173-4160673 GCA_020466265.1 Siphamia tubifer
CACAGAGAGGGTGTCAACATTGTTTGAGATCAATGCATTTTTTTAGTCTTGCAGCCAAATATTTTAACATAATATATATATATATATATATATATATATATATATATATATATATATATATATATATATATATATATATATATATATAATGTTTGCATCTAAATTTCTGCATTTGATATTTTTTTTCAGCTGAATTTGTTAAACTCTCAATTTATGAACATGTAGAGACAAAAAAAAAAGAGTATTCAAAAATTTTATGACTATTAAAATTCAAAATCTACTGAAACACATTTGCTTCAACAACATTATTATATAAATCACACATTCGGAATTTGAAATGTATATCTGAAGGAACGACGCTGTGGAGTTCCAACACAGAGATGAAAAATATCTCTGCTGCGTTTTCAGTCCTTGAGCAGTAATGATCTTTTCCTTTTTTTTTTTTCTTTTTCCCTGAAACTCTCTCTCTCTCTGTATTTACCAAAGACTGTGCTTTAGGATGAAGCATAAGAAGTCATCATGAAATATGCTTCCTGTAAAAAGAAAAGAACTTTGTCTAATCTCAGGAAATGGTGTGAAAGCGTTGATTGACTGTGATTATCAGTGCAGAGTCTAAATGTCTCACAGAAGCTTTTAACTGTGACTTTTCCAACACAAACAAGACTGGAACTGTTTCCTACATTCTTTCTTTCAGAGAAACAATGTGTGTAGACGGTAGATGTGTGTGTGTATGTCACGGTGAAATGAGTCAATTTTAAGGCGCCCTTCGCTCAGTACAATGTGAGCTGCAGGTTCACTCGGTCCCTTTCATTTCACGTCCTGAAAGAAAAGCTTTGTGACTTAGCTCTTTCTGCATCTGATTACCCACTGGCTTAATTGATCTAATTATTGAACTCTGCTTGTGGGTGCTTTGTGTTTATCCAGTCAAGCAAAGCCTTTAAGATAAGGATACTGTTCTTATCATCCTTTGCTCAAGCTGTTTGGCCCTGAACTATTCATTCATAGCATCCCATTATAAGGTTAATTGTGCAATTTGGAAAAAAAAGGTTGCAATGGCAAACATACTGTACTGCTGGTTAATTGCAACATTAAAGCTGTTAGACGACACTACACACAGAATACCATAATTACTATTTAACCACAGTGGTGTTGGGCTGGGGGGATCTGAGAATGAAACAAACACAGGAAATGGAGGACGGTGGATTCTAGAACAGAAAATGCATCAACAAGTGTGAATGGGGAAAAAAAAAAAGCAGGTTACAACAAGTGATGCACCGTGAGCAGACAGATTATTATTATTATTCTGACAGAAGAAGGTGCTTTATGCAAACTCTGTATCTGATGAAACAACACACTATCCATGGTGTTAAAATTACTGGGTTCTGTCTGTGTCCTGTTCATCTGTTGAACTCCTAACATCTGTACAACTCCACCAAATGATCCAAAACTTGGGAGGGTGACTTTCCAGTACTATGGCCAGGGGCGGAGAATTTGGTTCACTGTAGGGGGGGGGGGGGGGGGCGATGACCTGTAGTGGGCTGTTTATATAGGCCTGGTATAGGGAATGTCAAGGTCCACAGGTGCTCCTAAGCATCGATTTGGGGACCAATTGAGGGACACACTCCTCCGATGTGACATGTGACAATTGGGAGTCCCTTACCGAGGACCGGGCTGAGTGGAGGCACATGATCACACAGGGGCGACACTGTGGCCTCCTCATTTGATATTATAGTTTATAGTAACACTGTGGCCTCCTCATTCTCTATTATAGTTTATAGTAACGCTGTGGCCTCCTCATTCTCTATTCTTGTTTATAGTAACGCTGTGGCCTCCTCATTCTCTATTATAGTTTATAGTAACGCTGTGGCCTCCTCATTCTCTATTATAGTTTATAGTAACACTGTGGCCTCCTCATTCTATATTATAGTTTATAGTAACACTGTGGCCTCCTCATTCTCTATTATAGTTTATAGTAACACTGTGGCCTCATCATTCTCTATTCTAGTTTATAGTAACGCTGTGGCCTCCTCATTCTATATTATAGTTTATAGTAACGCTGTGGCCTCATCATTCTCTATTCTTGTTTATAGTAATGCTGTGGCCTCCTCATTCTCTACTATAGTTTATGGTAACGCTGTGGACTCCTCCTTCTCTATTATAGTTTATAGTAATGCTGTGGCCTCCTCATTCTCTACTATAGTTTATGGTAACGCTGTGGCCTCCTCCTTCTCTATTATAGTTTATAGTAACGCTGTGGCCTCCTCATTCTCTACTATAGTTTATGGTAACGCTGTGGCCTCCTCCTTCTCTATTATAGTTTATAGTAATGCTGTGGCCTCCTCATTCTCTACTATAGTTTATGGTAACGCTGTGGCCTCCTCCTTCTCTATTATAGTTTATAGTAACGCTGTGGCCTCCTCATTCTATATTCTTGTTTATAGTAACGCTGTGGCCTCCTCATTCTCTATTATAGTTTATAGTAACGCTGTGGCCTCCTCATTCTATATTCTTGTTTATAGTAACGCTGTGGCCTCCTCATTCTCTATTATAGTTTATAGTAACGCTGTGGCCTCCTCATTCTCTATTCTTGTTTATAGTAACGCTGTGGCCTCCTCATTCTCTATTATAGTTTATAGTAACGCTGTGGCCTCATCATTCTCTATTCTTGTTTATAGTAATGCTGTGGCCTCCTCATTCTCTATTCTTGTTTATAGTAATGCTGTGGCCTCCTCATTCTCTACTATAGTTTATAGTAACGCTGTGGCCTCCTCATTCTCTATTCTTGTTTATAGTAATGCTTTGGCCTCATCATTCTATATTATAGTTTATAGTAATGCTGTGGCCTCCTCATTCTCTATTCTTGTTTATAGTAATGCTGTGGCCTCATCATTCTATATTATAGTTTATAGTAATGCTGTGGCCTCCTCATTCTCTATTCTTGTTTATAGTAATGCTGTGGCCTCCTCATTCTCTACTATAGTTTATAGTAACGCTGTGGCCTCCTCATTCTATATTCTAGTTTATACTAACGCTGTGGCCTCCTCATTCTATATTCTAGTTTATAGTAACGCTGTGGCCTCCTCCTTCTCTATTATAGTTTATAGTAACGCTGTGGCCTCCTCATTCTATATTCTAGTTTATAGTAACGCTGTGGCCTCCTCATTCTCTATTATAGTTTATAGTAACGCTGTGGCCTCCTCATTCTATATTATAGTTTATAGTAACGCTGTGGCCTCCTCATTCTATATTATAGTTTATAGTAACGCTGTGGCCTCCTCATTCTCTATTATAGTTTATAGTAACGCTGTGGCCTCCTCATCCTATATTCTAGTTTATAGTAACGCTGTGGCCTCCTCATTCTCTATTATAGTTTATAGTAACGCTGCGGCCTCCTCATTCTATATTATAGTTTATAGTAACGCTGTGGCCTCCTCATCCTATATTATAGTTTATAGTAACGCTGCGGCCTCCTCATTCTATATTCTAGTTTATAGTAACGCTGTGGCCTCCTCATTCTCTATTATAGTTTATAGTAACACTGTGGCCTCCTCATTCTATATTATAGTTTATAGTAACACTGTGGCCTCCTCATTCTCTATTATAGTTTATAGTAACGCTGTGGCCTCCTCATTCTATATTATAGTTTATAGTAACGCTGTGGCCTCCTCATTCTATATTATAGTTTATAGTAACGCTGCGGCCTCCTCATTCTATATTCTAGTTTATAGTAACGCTGTGGCCTCCTCATTCTCTATTATAGTTTATAGTAACCCTGTGGCCTCATCATTCTCTATTATAGTTTATAGTAACGCTGCGGCCTCCTCATTCTATATTCTAGTTTATAGTAACGCTGTGGCCTCCTCATTCTCTATTATAGTTTATAGTAACGCTGTGGCCTCCTCATTCTCTATTATAGTTTATAGTAACACTGTGGCCTCCTCATTCTATATTATAGTTTATAGTAACACTGTGGCCTCCTCATTCTCTATTATAGTTTATAGTAACGCTGTGGCCTCCTCATTCTATATTCTAGTTTATAGTAATGCTGTGGCCTCCTCATTCTATATTCTAGTTTATAGTAACACTGTGGCCTCCTCATTCTCTATTATAGTTTATAGTAACACTGTCTTCTACTTCTTGTGTGATTGTTGAATGTAGTTCTTCAAGAACACGTCACTGTCATGGACGTTGGCGCCACATTAGCCCCTCCCATGTTTTCTACTGCTCTGTGGGAATGAAAACCCAAAGGTTCTGTCAGAACTAAATGGTACTTAGAACCATATAGTTCCTAGGATGCAGTTTGTAAAACTAAACTAAAAAGCACCTTATGTGCCTCATATCCTGAATATGAAGTCAATAAACCAAAGCTCATTTCGACAGAAAAAAAACGTAATTCTCATTTCAACAGCATGTGTGTACATTCCACAGATTACCATCGGTCGTCAGTGCATATGGCGCAGTGGTTTAATACAGTACTCGCAGCACAGACCTGATCACATTTCCTTCTGAAAGTGCCACTTTTTGTTTCACATTTCCTCTCCCAGCCACTATTATGTGCTAGAATACTAATGAATCATAGTGTATGATCCCATAACCCCACATATAACTTCTCAAGATGCCATAGCCACACATTTTTGATAATCTCCCTTTGTTTTTTGTCATCCCTCTGACTGCCTTCCTCTCCCTGAACTCTGCCATTGTGAAATCAATCAATAGCCATTGATTGTCCCAGCTATTATTTCTCACTGTCAATCATTCCCGTAGCTGTTGGAGAAGTCATTTCTATTAGCGCAGCCACCCATTCATCATAATTTCTGTCATCTTATGTATAACTTCATTGTATCACAATTATCTCAAGGACTTGGAAAGTGACACTCCACAGTTTTCAGGGTTGTGGACAAGAACACAGGATCTGCTTTCAATCCACTCTAAAGCTTGGCTGGTTAACCATCTACTGTTCTGCACATACTAGCACATTTTGAAAAGCTCTATAAACAGAAAGGAATGGGGCTCCATGATTACTGGAAATATTCCAACAGGGCAATAATCATAGGCATCACATGTTGCCATGGTGATGGAACCGGTTTGGTTTGGCTCAAGTTCCAGGTATTATTCCGGGACAGAAGAGAAAACTTTGTTATTGTGAGACACTAAGCCCTGTTTACATGACTGCCCTGAGAAGAGATGTTTTGTACGAGGTTTAGATCCATGTTACTTTCCATCTGCTGTCCCTGGGACAAACACAAAGGAGAAAAAACAAAAAACAAAAGAAAATATGTAATAATAATGGATTAGATTCATACACCACTTTCCTGTGAATGCATACTCAAAGTACAGTGGATCCATTATTCATTCACTCAATTCAATGACAGTGGATGGACACACTTGGTATATGTTCAGTTAATGATATATTTTACTGAAAAAAATTAACTCTCCATTGGGTTTTTGGGATAATAACCTGCAAATGTAATTTCAGCATGATGACAAAGTACATAATCAGTCATAAATGTTAGGAGAATATATGATTTTTTACTGAAAAATAATAAATATACAGGATAATATTATGATAAATGGTAATAAATCACTTGATAAAGGTTAAATGGAAAGAAACAATTATTTGGGAACACTGGATTGTGAAGGGTTGATTCTGGTATCCTCCTTTCTTTCTTTCTGTCTTTATGTAACCGGTGGTGTCTGACTCTGCGTTGTGTGAATTAATATTAAATAAGACCCGCACGTAACCACTTGGGAGACAGTCTTTATTTGGGGCTCCTGACAGAAAACACATAAATCCCTCGTCAGTGAATCCATGAAAAACACACGCCCCTAAACAGACCAAATTATACTTTAATATGAATTGATAAAGTTTGAAATAGCCAATTAACCCAAAATAATATTTTAGAAGCCGAAACAGGAATTTAGGAAATTACATGGCCGCTTACCTCCTCCACACACATCCAGAACAAAAGGAAGGAGGTAAGGGCGCGAAAATACCTAATATATTAGGCGGTGTCGCACCATAAAGTGCACGGTGGAAACACACAAACAGAACGAGGTTCCACATCTTAATACTGGTCTTTTAGCTCTGTCAGTGTAAACTAAAAACAAACAAAGAATTTTGTGTAATTATAACAGTGACATACCCCTGTTGCTGCAACATAATTGACCCTGTTATATTTTTGGTATGGTAAAATCTGGTAAAATCCCTCCAGGGGTGAGGGGGGGGGGGTGTCAATGTCATATTGTTGTTTATGACATGCAATGTCATTTCAGAGCCAAACAAATTGATGTTCAGATGTCGCCTCACAGACAATAGTGCCACAAAACTGAAAGCACAGAGAGACTTTAATGGACCATTATGTCACTTTTTTTTTATTGTTGGTTTTTCCGTCACTCCCTTTTCTATCCAAGTGAGAAAAGATTGTAGAGGAGATGCTGGCACCCACTGCAAGTCTGAGTCCTAATACACAGGAGAGAAAAGAGGCCGAGATGAAACGAAAAGACACAAGTGCTGGCATTTTTAACGCTGGTGCAACAGGGGACTGAAGTTCCTTCACAGCACTTATATTCTGCTCTGTTTCCTCCTTGGTCACCAAAAAAACACTGGCCTCTGTGGAAAAAAAACTGACCAAAAGGAACAAAACTGAAATATAATGAAAAATCCTAAACTATTATAACATGGGTTAGAGGTTTTAAAATATAGAAGTTGTTATAATTCTAATTAAAGCAGTGTTGAGTGTTGTAATAACAGTTCATTTTGTAATAAACGTTCAAAATGTAATAACTTTTTCATTTCATTTTGTAATAAACTGTTGCATTTTGTAATAAATTTTCCCACATGTCAAAAGTTATTCCATTTTGAGAAGATTATTAAAAAAATGCACTTTCAACTTTTTTATTCTCTAGAAAATGTAATAACATGGTGCATTATGTCATAACAATGTGAAAGCATAGTTTATTTGTTAATTATATTTTACTTTAATTTGGGCATGCATTATAGGCTGAATTTGCCAGAAAATCTACTAAGAGGTTAAACATAAGTGTCTTCTGCTCGTTTACAGAGCTGCTGTGACCAGATAATTTATCCACTAACATTCATTTTAAACAAATATGAAATTGCCTCAAAAGGCTAAATAAACAACAACATTTATATTTCCAAAATATTTCCGTAATTTCAAATTATCCATGTCGAATATGTCTAATTACCAGCCAAGATATAAACCATTTGGAATGTTTCTCAAACAGCTCCTTGAGTTTTAACACCACACCATCAAAACACCTGCTGCTGCAATATGGAATAAATTATTACATAATGAGGAAACATCTATTACACCGTTATTACAAAATGCGGCTTCTTGTGCAAGTGTGAGTAAAGTTACCATAATGACTCTATAAATCACAGGTGTCAAACGTGTGGCCCAGGGCCCAATTCTGGCTCACAAACAGATCCAGTCTGGCCCTTGGGATGAATTTGTGAAATGCAGAAATTGATATTAAAATATGAAGTCTTTGTAGTTGAGGTTCCACAGCCAGACCAATTAAATCTGAAGTGGCTCAGATCAGTAAAGTATCATAATAATCTATAAATACTCACAACTCCAACTTTCTGTCGTTGTAAAATGTAAATATGTTCACATATTTACATGAAAACAAACTATAATTTGACAAAATATTTGAATAATCTTGGAACAAATGTGAAGAACCTCAAGTGTTGCAAGAGAAGTCAGTCCAATTTTAAGAATAATCTGCCTGATATTGCATGTTTTTGTATATGTATTTGATCTGTAAGTTATAATGAACATATATGGAAATGATAAACAGAAGCAGGTTATTGTTAAAACTGAGCTTATTTAATTTGTTTCATATTATTCACATTGTTTGAAAGGATAGTTTGTCAATACAGTAACACTTTCATTATTTAATTTCACTTTTTTCACACTAAAATATCAAGGAAATTTTGTATGTAATGCAAGACACAGGGGTATATTGTTGGTCATATTTATTATATGTGACCCACCACCACGAAACCAGGCATAAGTGTGTGTAAATCCAAACAGAGTTATGTGTGTAGCTTGGTAGAGTGGAAACTAAGGTTTAAGATGGTGAAAAAATGATGTTTCTATCACAAGTAGAACCAAAGTTATGGTCATTTTAATATCCACATTTGGACACATTTTGCAATTTGCATATTTTTAGATATTGTCCGTTAAAGTTTTGGACTGTTTTGGGGTAGGAAGTCCTTAGCAACGCATAATAATTTGTATCCGATTGACACAAATTGTTGACAGATGTTAAAGGACACTCTGATGGACATGTCACAGAAGTTTTATATATTATAATAATAGGACAGAAGTGTGACGTATTATAATCATTTGGCTTACACCATTGGACAGAACATTCAATATAAGCTTTTACCTCGTACCAAACACTTGGGTGTTTACCCACGGAACGGAGATCGTTTTGTTCGGCGAAAAGAGGTGGAAGTCGTCTTTGTCTTTGCTCAGCAATACCTGAACTTTTGTCACCGCTTAAATAATTGACTCAATAAACACCTTTATTGATTGGATTTCAATGTAATGACCACAGGAACTGAACATAGAGGTGTTAAGGTACCGTTTTTTGATAAGGTGTAAACACTAATAACAAATCACCTTCCAGCCTCTGAACGGCTCAGCGCGACTTATGCCTGGTTTCGTGGTGGCGGGTCATATATGACTTTGAAATGCAGCCTGTACCGCTGTAAACGGACCAAAAATTTGCGGCCTGCTCTTGAAAGATGTACCAACTATCAGGATTGTCATTGCGATGCACGGGTTTCATATAAAATGTGAAAAAAAACCACTCAAAAATGTCCACCTGAAATGAATGGGGCCATGTTTATGTGGCTATAACTCCCAGACAATACATCGTAGTGTTTTCCAGTAAATGTAATGTGCTAATTACCCACTTACAGTGTGATCAAAATAGTTTCCACAGCACGCAATGGATAGTTCTGATATATTTCTGTGTTGGCATAAGCCGCCCAGTGTGTACAGTATATATAACAAGCATTTTGTAACTGAGATATTTTGAGTGTCAAAAAATCTAATGAGACACACCCATCAGTCTTTGATACAAAGTTGTTATTAGCCATGATAACCGTAACGCCATACACTATTTTTCCCCATGTCACTTATTGTCTATGTGACTTTGTACGTGAAACTATGTGAAGAATGAGGCCATTGATAATCTGGTGCAAAGTTGCATCAGCATTAGCCATTGGCAAGGAGAAGAAAACGGTTTCCATGATGACGGCGCAGACCATTCTCTGCGAGCGAATGACTTGATTTAAATGAACTTATAACGGATGCGGAGCATAACCGAACTGAGAAATTAACAGATGCTTTTCCGGAAGTGATTCAGTTCGGTTAATCCTTCTAAAAGATTTGCCTTTTTTTTTTGTGGACTTTTTTAATTGCAAACGCTTGACTGTAGAGTCAAACAACCTTCCTTAGATTCACATTGAGAGCAGCTGCTGTGTAACTTCCACATGAAGAGGAACCCAAACTGGAGGCAACATTCTGCGAGTATTAATTTGAATGTTGTCAGGCACATAAGCGGTTGCCTTATCTCTCTAATTATCAGTCCCTTTTTTTTTTTTACCTCAAGTCACAGTGTGAGCCTGCACCAACTGAAGCTACTCTAATTGCAAAGACAGAGCTGATATGATGAAAAGACAAAAACAGAGAGTGGGCATTTCCTGTTGCTGTGGGATTATTTTCTACATGGTCTGCAGTCATTAAAGAAGAACTATAGGAATGATTCTACACTTTTGGTTCTTCTTCACTGGTTTGGATTCTTCACTTTTTTTCAAGCATTTTTTCTCAGCAGAACTTCCCCTACCCTTATGAAACAAAAAATATATGTGACCCGCCACCACGAAACCAGGCATAAGTCGCGCTGAGCCGTTCAGAGCTACAGCCAAATTTAGGCTGGAAGGAGATTTGTTATTAGTGTTTACACCTTATCAAAAAACGGTACCTTAACACCTCTATGTTCACTTCCTGTGGTCATTACATTGAAATCCAATCAATAAAGGTGTTTATTGAGTCAATTATTTAAGCGGCGACAAAAGTTCAGGTATTGCTGAGCAAAGACAAAGACGACTTCCACCTCTTTTCGCCGAACAAACCGATCTCCGTTCCGTGGGTAAACACCCAAGTGTTTGGTACGAGGTAAAAGCTTATATTGAATGTTCTGTCCAATGGTGTAAGCCAAATGATTATAATACGTCACACTTCTGTCCTATTATTATAATATATAAAACTTCTGTGACATGTCCATCAGAGTGTCCTTTAACATCTGTCAACAATTTGTGTCAATCGGATACAAATTATTATGCGTTGCTAAGGACTTCCTACCCCAAAACAGTCCAAAACTTTAACGGACAATATCTAAAAATATGCAAATTGTAAAATATGTCCAAATGTGGATATTAAAATGACCATAACTTTGGTTCTACTTGTGATAGAAACATCATTTTTTCACCATCTTAAACCTTAGTTTCCACTCTACCAAGATACACACATAACTCTGTTTGGATTTACACACACTTATGCCTGGTTTCGTGGTGGTGGGTCACATATGAGAATATAGTTTTGAATACAGTGGTACCTCAATTTACAAAAGAATTTGTTCCAGAAGTGACGTATTATAATCATTTGGCTTACACCATTGGACAGAACATTCAATATAAGCTTTTACCTCGTACCAAACACTTGGGTGTTTACCCACGGAACGGAGATCGGTTTGTTCGGCGAAAAGAGGTGGAAGTCGTCTTTGTCTTTGCTCAGCAATACCTGAACTTTTGTCGCCGCTTAAATAATTGACTCAATAAACACCTTTATTGATTGGATTTCAATGTAATGACCACAGGAAGTGAACATAGAGGTGTTAAGGTACCGTTTTTTGATAAGGTGTAAACACTAATAAGAAATCACCTTCCAGCCTAAATTTGGCTGTAGCTCTGAACGGCTCAGCGCGACTCATGCCTGGTTTCATGGTGGCGGGTCACATATATGGAAAAGTAGTGTATATATATTATCCAATATATGATTAGCTCATATATTAAGATTTTTTGGTGTTAGATTGCAGACTGTGTTCTTATTACTTGTACTTGTTCTGTAAATTCTCAAGTTGTGTGTTTAAAATGATGTATAAAACTAGCATAATAACAAAATACAGAACATTATTTGAATAAATGAATATTCAGTTATAATGTAGAAGGATGCATTAAATCGGATTTTATTGTGATAAATTCTTTTAAACCATCGTGATTAGGAGATATCATATTAAATGCTGTATTTGTAGTAAATATGAATATATTTATAGTTGATTATATAAATTGGATTGTGTGAGGTGACTTATAAAAACAATGTGTATTTAAATGATTATGAATGTTTTGTGTAAAGGATAAATAGATATAAAAAAGTGTGTTTAATCATAGAAAGTAGAATCTGCTGGACGATTAGTTTGTAAAAAGGGGGTGGAGTTTACAAGTTTGACTTTTTCCCACTCCTTTTCGAGGGCAAAAAAGATTTTTTTTGTTGACCATTTTGATTGATCTTTTGATGATTTTATGTGCTTGAAATAAATTGAACTAAACTGAATGAATATATTGAAATATAAAACATATATTGCACCATAGACAAAAGCTGCTCTAAATTTTTACAGATAGTTTTATTGAAACTGAAAACATACGTGGTGTTAACGTAACATATTAAAAGTTATTCAGATAACTATAGCATAAAGAATATGCTCTACAGCGCCCTCTTGTGGTTGTCAGTGTGAAAATAACATATGAAATTAAATAATAGCATGTTAATAATTTCACATAAATTGTACCGGAGTATAAGTCGCATGAAAAAATGAAAAAACTGACTTATAGTCCAAAAAATATGGTTCATACAAATTGAAAACCAGACCAAACCAGACCATAATTAGGAAATTTTACACCTCGGCCTCTCTACTGCCTCCACAACTTCCTGTGGTATTGCGTCGTTTCACCCGAAGCTCACCGGATTCCGAAACTCTTGACCAATGGACAAACTAACAGGTGAAACTACCTCCGGAACCAGATGAAAATGTTCCTTCTATAAATAATGGAGGGTATGAATTAGGCTTTACAGTTTAAAAGTTTCTCCAGGTCGTTTCCTAGCAAACTCAGCTGAAAAACATTGTTGACTTCAATTTGAAAGACGTCATGTCGTACAACATTTAGATTCAAGGTGATGTCAAACATGTTCTCCGGTCGTCAACGAGTTAATGAATGTTATCAAGTTGATTTAAAATGCAGAAATGTAACAAAGAAAAAGTATAATCTACATGTGGACTCACCATCATTTCTTCAGTAACTACAGTACCTGAAGTGAAGCATATAGAGGGGGAAAAAATCCACCATAGCTAATCAACACAGTCACACTGAGTTAAATGGTTTTGTCCTATGAAAATGAAATACACTTTGAAAGACGGCAACCTAAAGCACAGCTTGCTAATGCAGCTAAATGATGTGGCACTGGGAACCAACTCTAAAAGGAAGTACACAGGTGTTCGGCCAAAGTCACTGATTCATTCCATTTATTCTTGACCAAAGGAAGTGTGTTAATCCATACACACACACACACACACACACACACACATACAAAGTGGCTGACTCGGTACTGTAGCACAAAATATGTGTTTGTCTGTTACCACATACCACAGACACAATCAGCACCTTCGTTATATCATGTCTAGACTGGTAGAGTGTTACATCCTGAAAAGTACTAAGGCAATCAGGCAACAAATAGGTCAGAGTAAGGAAGTAAGGAAAGTGTGAGTCAAATAAAAAAAAATTTTTTTTGCCCATATAAGACATGTACCCACTCTGTTAAAGGTGGTTTATAGAGCACAAATTCGATTTATTTGTTTGTTTACTTTTGCCTATGTGTGACATGTATTCACTTTGTTAAAGACAATTTAAACAGCCCACATCTAATTTATTTTTTCTCAAACCCAACCCAGGCCATTTTCATATATGGTCCCAAATCTGACACACATCTGTTATTTCAGTTACAACAGCCAGGTCACGTATATCTGACCAAATGCATTAAACGTCATCATTCTGCGTACCAGAGTGTTTGTTCTGTAAGTACTGTACAACTTCTCAATTATAATCATGGAAAAAAATCTGGATGAAATGGTACTTATTTAACCATGAAAAATGTGATAAGTTTCAAAACTATTTAATTAAAGGTGAGTTACTGTGTAGAAAATATGTTTGATCAGGTCACATGAAGAAAGGGAAGGAAATTTAGGAAAAGTGAGGGAAAAAGTCACATTTGAGATTAGAAAAAAGTACACAATTAAAAAATACATAATTATAAGATAATTGTGTAACATTGTGAGAGTCAAAAGTCAGAGATAAAGAGTGATAATATATGGTCACAATTCAGTGGTATAAAGTCATAATATAGAAAGATATAGAAAGTTCTTATCTCTCCTCTAAAGCCACTTATTTTTAATATTGTCATATCTGTTTAGTTTGAAAAAGTCTATTCTGAGAGTGTAAAGAGTATAAAGTACATATATTTATAGAAATGTAAAGAGTATAAAGTACATATATTTATATAAATGTAAAGAGTATAAAGTACATATATTTATATAAATGTAAAGAGTATAAAGTACATATATTTCTATAAATGTAAAGAGTATAAAGTACAGATATTTATATAAATGTAAAGAGTATAAAGTACATATATTTATATAAATGTAAAGAGTATAAAGTACATATATTTCTATAAATGTAAAGAGTATAAAGTACAGATTTCGTAGCACAAGTAGACTTAAATTAGGAGTCGACAAGTTGCATGTTATTCTTTCTCTCCCTCTCTCTCTTGCTCACGCGCGCACGTAAACACAGACCAGAGGTAAACAAGACACCTACAGGTAAGACAGTTGTGGTGGGCTAACAACACAAGAGTGACACACACATGTGGAAATACTTCACTTTAGATAAAAAAAAACGCCTCGGCATCTGAAGAGGTATCGGCTAATGTGAATGATAGCAGCAGCATTAGCAGCATTAGTAGCATTAGCAGTATTAGCAGTATTAGCAGCATTAGCAGCATTAGTAGCATTAGCAGTATTAGCAGTATTAGCAGCATTAGCAGCATTAGCAGTATTAGTAGCATTAGCAGTATTAGCAGCATTAGCAGCATTAGTAGCATTAGCAGTATTAGCAGTATTAGCAGCATTAGCAGCATTAGTAGCATTAGCAGCATTAGTAGCATTAGCAGCATTAGTAGCATTAGCAGTATTAGCAGCATTAGTAGCATTAGCAGCATTAGTAGCATTAGTAGCATTAGCAGCATTAGCAGCATTAGCAGCATTAGCAGCATTAGTAGCATTAGCAGTATTAGCAGTATTAGCAGCATTAGCAGCATTAGTAGCATTAGCAGCATTAGTAGCATTAGCAGCATTAGTAGCATTAGCAGTATTAGCAGCATTAGTAGCATTAGCAGCATTAGTAGCATTAGTAGCATTAGCAGCATTAGCAGTATTAGCAGCATTAGTAGCATTAGTAGCATTAGCAGCATTAGCTAACCTGTGATAAGCAGCACTGACAACCTGCATTAAGACAACACACTCTTTTTTTTTCCTCCAAACACATGATATGAACAGTGTTGTGTTCCTCTTATTGGCCTTAAACTTATTACACGTAATATAAAAAGTGAGGACGTGTGGACAGTCCAGTTTTAGAGCCATGGGTCCAGACATATGTTCAGTTACATTTAACACACGTTAAATGTAAGTGTTAGCCTTTGTTTTGTTGCAGTTAAGGTGCTGTTTGTGTCAGTGGACATTGTTACGTTGAAGTGAACTTTAATACAAGTTGCTCATTACTGGACAGACACGTGTTCGTGTTTTGTTTTTTTGTTTTTTAACCATGTGTTGTTTCTCCGCTGACAATGTGATGACGTCATCATGACCCGTCGACCCAACTCGACTTTATTGACAGATAAGTCGACTTGAAAAAAACTGAAGCCGTTAATGCCCTATTAAGTACTGTACCTTGTACTTCTACTGAGTTATTTCTTACCTCTGCACAGTACTGAGGCAACAAGAGGAAAATGACTTGATGGAACAGTATCATTATTGGCTCTAGTACAAATACTTACATTTCTGTGGCAACAGACAAAGCAACATTTCCTGACAAAATACAATTGATTAAATCTGAAAAGTTGTTGTTGTTAGTAGTATTCATTCAACATTGCAGATTCTCACTGTGTTTAATTACATCCACCCTGGGGAGTAATTCCTCTTTGTTGTGAATACACTCAAAGAAACAGGGATAAATCAACAGTTTGACCTTAAATACTCCCTGGAGTTAGATACTTCCATCTATCATCAGTTGTTTTGAAGTTACTTGTGTTGGAGTGGATGTGGTTTCGATGTCGGCTCCATTAACCGACTAAGTGAGAAAAAAGCTCTTATAGGTATGTATGAATACCAGATCTGTAGTGATGGGTTGAACACTTAGGTCAGAGACACCCATCAAATATAGCGGATTTAGAAATGAAACGAAAATATGCTCTGGCTTCTCCACTGACCTCCCTCAGGAAAAGTGCAGTGCATCTACAGATGTTTTTAAGGCAGTGGTTCTGTAAAAGTAGAACGAACTGTGGTGGTGAAGGGCGTTTGAAGAGTTAAGACTACAGTGAAAGGACTGTGGGATAAAAAGAGGGATGTATGGGTAGATGGATGGATGGATAAAGTCATGGATGGATGGATAAAGTGATGGATGGATGGATGGATAGATGAGGTCATGGGTGGGTGGGTGGACATATGGGTGGATGGTGGGATGGACAGTGTGGATGAATAGACAGATAAAAGGGTGCATAAACTGATGGGCAGGTGGATGGATGGCGGATGGATGGACAAAGCGGATGGAGGGGATGGATGGATGAATAGATGGATAGATGGATGGAGGGGTGGAAGGAAGGATGGACGGGCTGGATGAATAGACAGAAGGATGGATAAACTGATGGATGGATGATGGGTGGACAAATGGATGAATGGTAGGATGAACAGACGGATAGACAGGCGGATGGATGGACATGGATGGATGAATAGACAGATAGACAGACAGACAAATGTATGGATGGACAGGTAGATGGATGGACAGACATATGGGTGGACATGTGTATAGACATTAAAAGTAGAGGGATGGAGAACAGCTGTTTTAGTTGAGTGTGTGTGTGTGTGTGTGTGTGTGTGTGTGTGTGTGTGTGTGTGTGGAAAAGCTTTATCCTGCATCAGCTGTGACAGACTTCATTCATTTTAATTAGACGCCGTGTTGGAGAGTTGAACAGACAAGCATACAAAGTTACTTCCAGAGGCGTGGCAAAACATTTGTTCACTCATGTCCTCCACTGCTGCAGAATACACACCTGATTTAAATGTTTAATAGGTTAAATGTTTTCCTCTTCAGACCCTCTAAATGGATTTGGTCATCCAAGCGTTTCCTCCATTCCTACAAATTTAATCACAATGCAGCGAGAATCTGATCCAGCAGTGACCGTATCATGTCCTGATGAACTGGATGGAAACAGATGGAGCAAAGCCTTTGTGTTTTAGCAATGACGAGGGTTCTGCAGAATAGAAATGAGCTGATATATATGCATACATAGTCCACAGATCACACATTACGCAACACTTGGTGGGATGTTTTTCTTTTTTTTTATATATATATAATCTACAATTTGAAAGTGATGATAGAATTCCTCATGGTGCATAAATTAGACGGTGTAGTTGTGATCCCTTGATACGTGCAGCCACAGAACCTGAACAGGAAACAAACACGAACTGCAGGTGTTTGGGAAAAAAGTCACAGAGGCGTGTAATTGTCATCATTTATTCACTTGAATTAATTCTGTGTTAAGTATAAAGACGAGATATTTGCGCTGTTTTATGCCCCCCCCCTTTTTTTTTAAATCAATTTGTATTTTTTTTCCTTTTAATTTTTAATCTATCTATAATAAGGTCTGTACTCATACAGGGTGTACCCCGCCTTCACCCGTTGGAGCTGGATTAGGCCCCCAGTGACCCCTGTGACCCTAGTGAGGATAAAGCGGGATCAGACGATGAGACAATGTTAACGAACATTACAACATGTGAAGAAGAGTTTTAACAGAAACATGGTGCGGTATGTGCGGACACAACAGGAAACCACAGCATTTTTAATTTACTACAAGATACAGAGGGAATATATAAGAATATATCTGTAAAACAACATATTTATTTCAAAAACATCAACATTCAAAGGCACTCATCAAATGCCTTTATTTTACGGGTTAATCATGATTAAAAAATAAATAAATACTACGACGCGTTTCGGATATAAAGTCTTCATCAGGGAATAAAAAGTGTCTTTCGTGTACCAAACTTAAACTGAAAAGTAACACCTATCTAATTGTTTTCATTTGTAGAGGTCTGACTCAGTCACTCGTCCAATCAAGGTAAAGTCGCCACATGTGTAAAGTGATCAGCAGGGGTCCTCACTTACATGAATTAATTTATGTTGGTTGCCATGGTTATAGAATGACTTCCCATCATCTTACAATGGTAAAGAAATAAATCACACATTAAATGTGAATTAATGGATAATTAATTTTCAGTATTTTGTGCATGGTGATGGTCTATTGTTGTATGAGTGTGTGTGTGTGTGTGTGAATGTGAGGAATAGTAAAGTGCTTTGGGCACCAACTGGTGAACAAAATGCCCTATATAAGTACAGTTCATTTAACTACAGGGCCTCTGAACATGTAAAAGAGTGTTACAATAAGCTGATGAGATGCATTTAACTTTAATGAATTCAACACATTGATAGATTTAGTGTTTCAGAAGTTACTCAACATTTTAGATCAGTCAGATTTTGGTATCAGTGACTTTAACTTCTCTGTTTTTTATTGTTAAAAGTGATGGCAAAAAAAAGTTTGTAACCGTGATTGTAAGAGAAGACACAAAACAGGCATCTTGTCTTATTTTAACACACACACACACACATATATATATATATATATATATATATATATATATATATATATATATATATATATATATATATATATGTGACCCACCACCACAAAACCAGGCATAAGTGGCGCTGAGCCGTTCAGAGCTACAGCCAAATTTAGGCTGGAAGGAGATTTGTTATTAGTGTTTACACCTTATCAAAAAACGGTACCTTAACACCTCTATGTTCACTTCCTGTGGTCATTACATTGAAATCCAATCAATAAAGGTGTTTATTGAGTCAATTATTTAAGCGGCGACAAAAGTTCAGGTATTGCTGAGCAAAGACAAAGACGACTTCCACCTCTTTTCGCCGAACAAAACGATCTCCGTTCCGTGGGTAAACACCCAAGTGTTTGGTACGAGGTAAAAGCTTATATTGAATGTTCTGTCCAATGGTGTAAGCCAAATGATTATAATACGTCACACTTCTGTCCTATTATTATAATATATAAAACTTCTGTGACATGTCCATCAGAGTGTCCTTTAACATCTGTCAACAATTTGTGTCAATCGGATACAAATTATTATGCGTTGCTAAGGACTTCCTACCCCAAAACAGTCCAAAACTTTAACGGACAATATCTAAAAATATGCAAATTGTAAAATATGTCCAAATGTGGATATTAAAATGACCATAACTTTGGTTCTACTTATGATAGAAACATCATTTTTTCACCATCTTAAACCTTAGTTTCCACTCTACCAAGGGCGTGCAGACCTCTAGTTCTTCCTTTGGCTGCACAGCGTGATCTGGTCAAAGGTGTAAAAAAAAAAAAAAAGGAGAAAAAAAGGTGTGCTCCCTGTCTCATCTCATTTGTGTAAAAATAGCTTCAGTCTGCTCTCATTTGGATTTTTATAATAAATGCTCTTTCTGTGATTAAAAAAAAAAAACTTAAACTAAAATGGAACAGACAGAAAACTGGGTTGCCATGGTAAACACAGTCAAGTTCTCACCCCCGAAGCAACTTATTACTTTAAGCACAAAAGAAAGAAAAATTCAATGTTGACCTGAGAAAAAAGTAGTTCTGCAAAATGATCACATCCACATTGTGTTATTTTTATTTTTCTTTTTTTTTTCTTTAAACTGTACTGCATAGATGGAGTCTAGAGTTTTCCCAGTTGTGATGAATATGGATCTGGAGAAATATTGCAATATTGATCATTTCGTTATGAGTATATATCCAGTATTGATTAAATTATAGCGTGATATGTCTATGTTTGACACAAACGGTGTTATACAAGTTAATTTTTGCCACATGTCACCTTTGACCTCCAGAGATCTGAAAAACTATTGCTTGTGGGTGAAAACACCAAATTAGGAGAATTGTAGAAATCTTAATTCTGCATCGTTTGGTACCAATCTGAAAGTTCTGTGGGGCAGCTGTGGCTCAGTCGGTAGAGCTCGTCGGTCAATGACTGAAGCGTTGGCGGTTTGCGTCCTGGCTCTGTCTCCCAGGAGGACTGACACAACCTTAGAAACCTGCTGGTGTGTGTGTGTGTGTGAATGGTTGAATGTGAGGCTAATGTAGAGTACTTTGACCACCATGAAGGTGGAAAATAACCATAAGCATAACCATAACCATTTATTCTTCCTTCTTGACTTATAACCGATAATGGGATTTTGACCTTTTAGGTAATTGTTAATTTTAAAAGTATCCAAAAATAACACCTTTAAAAGTGAACTATTATGTGTTTTATTGGGTCATGGTACTCAGTTTAGTGGGTATAGACAGGACATTTAGGACAAATTCACAAGTCATGAATAGGAAATTAAAAAAAGCATAATTATGATGTAGTCAGTCACAATTACTGATTTCCGACTTATTTTTCATACTGTCACATTTGTCTAGTTTGAAAAAGTAATGAGTCTATTCTAAGAATGTAAAGAGTATAAAGTACAGATATTTATTCAAATGTAAAGAGTATAAAGTACATATGTTTATATAAATGTAAAGAGTATAAAGTACAGATATTTATACAAAACTCTATGGAGTAAAAGTTTCCAGAAAAATACTCAATACTCAAGTACATTTTTTAGGTATGAGTACTTTACTTAAGTACAGTAAAGAAAATACTTCCACTACGTTACTTCCATCTCTACTATTCAATGCTGCTCAGATAAAGTAAGATGAACAGTGAACACAGGTGGTCATTTATGAAAACAGACTGTAAGGTAGTTAAATGCAAATAAAGAGCAGAGTTTGTCATACTGTTCGCTATCAAAGCACAACCACAGAAGTGACGTGAACGGAGCAAAGGTCCCGACTAACTTTAAACCCAGATAAAAAAGCTGCTTTCTTTTTAATATCCACTTTTATGAACCGCAGACTTTTATCTACTTGATTTGCTTATCTGTGATTCATCTTTTTTAATTTCTTCTGAAATGTGTATTCATGGAAAGTACTTTGATTTGATTTAGTGCATGGCATGCTGATTAGTTCTAAGCTTTCTGAAAGTTTTTTTTTTTTTTTAAACTGCTTTCACAGCATCACAGCCAGGCCTCTACACTAACTTTTTTTTCCAGGAGCACACATGCCCCTAAGTTAAAAAATTCAGGAGCACACAAAAAAAAATAGGGGCACAAGTAGGTTTTAGTTTTAAATGTTTATTTATTTACAGTGCAGTACTTACACACAGATACCAACATTGTTGAATGACTGCTGTCATTTGTGTTAATTTAGAGCAGACCATAACATAACTTTGTATTATGGGATGCTTTGTCCTTTGATACATTTTAGAACGTTGTATTGTCTGCCTTGTTATTAGATCCATTTTAGAATGATTAACCCTTTAACTCCTGAAACTGAGACACAGTAAAAAATAAAATAAGATAAAATAAGCAACAAAATGAACAAAAAAACAGTCAAAATGATCAGTAAAATGAACAAAAATTAATAATAAACCAACAAAATAATATGTAACATGAACAAAGTAAGACACTAACAGAACACAATTAAAGAAAAATAATAAAATTAAAAAAACAGAAAAATAAACAAAATAAGCAACATCAACAGAAACTAATATATATTCACAAAATAAGAAACAACGTGGAAAAAAGAGCAAAAAAACAAAACCCACAAAATCCAAAATGAAGTAAAAAAAAAAAAAAAGGAATAAATAACTAGTGTTGTAATTTGGTTCCAGTAGTTTTAGTTTGGGTTTTTTCTTTTTCTTAATCACTTGCTTTTCGACACCTGTACATCAGTTCCATGAACAAAATTCTCAGTAAAATAACAGTTAAAAAAACACTTGAATTTGTCTGAATTTTTAAACTAAACCATCCACTCAGAACGTGTCAGCGCTGACGCATCAGGAGTTAAAGGGTTAATCGTTTCAATATGTGCCGTGTTCGTCTCTATGTGGAGCTGTTCACACACTTTTAATTCATTTCTAGTAGATTTTCATTAACTCCTCAGGTCTGTGTGTCTTATTGTTGCTGCAACAAACACTCGCACATGTGCGACTGTTTTGTTTTCCTCGTTCGCATGATGAAATATTTGCTCGTAAATGCGAGTGAAATGGGTGCACTGTAGAGCCCTGATCACAGCTCATATGTACTGTATACCCTTACATGGTTATATTTAGTTCATATTTTTGTCTTTAGCAACAAAAATATTTGGTTGAATTCATACCACATTAGGTTTATAGATTACCAATGACCCAGAATAGATGTGATAAAATTTTCTCCATGCATTTACTTATGATTAAAATGTGTTTATATCAGTTATCTATTATGAAACCATTTTTATTTCTACATTTGAACAGAATAGAAAATAATATATTCTTTATTATTTAAGTTAAAAAGTCAAAATTATCAGATTAAAAAGTCTAAATTGAAGATTTTTGAAGTTGATTCAATGTTTTACTTTGTTCAGTGTAGGAAAAATTCAACATTCAAAACAAAAAAAGCATAATCACGAGATAAAAAAAATCTAAACCGTGTGATTAAAAAGTCAAAAATATGAGATAAAACTGTAAACCTTTACATGTCTTAAATCATCACTACAGACTCACAGTCAAATATTAAACAAAGTCTAAATGAAAAGTGCTGTAACAAGCTTTATTTTAAAGGTTAATGTGGTGTTTTTCATTCACTACCACTACTTTGGTTCCTTAATGAATGTGTTGGAGGACGATCAATACCCTCTCCTCCTCTATCTTACCTGTACCTTACCATTTGGTACTTTTCCAAAAATACAGTTGATAAGAGAATAGGTTTCACACACTACACAACTCCTGCCAAAGCTGATTTTTATTTATTTATTTTTATTTTAGTTATTTTTTAATCCATAAGAAAGCTCTTTTCTGTCAACAGAAATTAGACTCTTCAATGTCCAATAATGTGCATGTGCAACAGTGATCTTTTTAATGTGCAACTGTGATCTTTTTAATGTGCAACTGTGATCTTTTTAATGTGCAACAGTGATCTTTTTAATGTGCAACTGTGATCTTTTTAATGTGCAACAGTGATCTTTTTAATGTGCAACTGTGATCTTTTTAATGTGCAACAGTGATCTTTTTAATGTGCAACTGTGATCTTTTTAATGTGCAACAGTGATCTTTTTAATGTGCAACAGTGATCTTTTTAATGTGCAACAGTGATCTTTTTAATGTGCAACTGTGATCTTTTTAATGTGCAACGGTGATGTTTTTAATGTGCAATGGTGATCTTTTTATTGTGCAACGGTGATCTTTTTAATGTGCAACAATGATCTTTTTAATGTGCAACAGTGATCTTTTTAATGTGCAACTGTGATCTTTTTAATGTGCAACAGTGATCTTTTTAATGTGCAACTGTGATCTTTTTAATGTGCAACAGTGATCTTTTTAATGTGCAACTGTGATCTTTTTAATGTGCAACAGTGATCTTTTTAATGTGCAACTGTGATCTTTTTAATGTGCAACTGTGATCTTTTTAATGTGCAACAGTGATCTTTTTAATGTGCAACAGTGATCTTTTTAATGTGCAACTGTGATCTTTTTAATGTGCAACGGTGATGTTTTTAATGTGCAATGGTGATCTTTTTATTGTGCAACGGTGATGTTTTTAATGTGCAATGGTGATCTTTTTAATGTGCAATGGTGATCTTTTTATTGTGCAACGGTGATCTTTTTAATGTGCAACAATGATCTTTTTATGACTAAGAGTGATCTTTTTATGGCTAAGAGTGATCTTTTTAATGTGTAATAGTGACCTTTTTAATGCGTAATAGTGACCTTTTTTATGCGTAATAGTGACCTTTTTTATGGGTAATAGTGACCTTTTTTATGGCTAAGAGTGACCTTTTTTATGGGTAATAGTGACCTTTTTTATGGCTAAGAGTGATCTTTTTAATGCGTAATAGTGACCTTTTTTATGCGTAATAGTGACCTTTTTTATGGGTAATAGTGACCTTTTTTATGGGTAATAGTGACCTTTTTAATGTGTAATAGTGACCTTTTTAATGCGTAATTGTGACCTTTTTAATGCGTAATAGTGACCTTTTTATTGCATAATAGTGACCTTTTTTATGCGTAATAGTGACCTTTTTATTGCATAATAGTGACCTTTTTTATGCGTAATAGTGACCTTTTTTATGGGTAATAGTGACCTTTTTATGGGTAATAGTGACCTTTTTAATGCGTAATAGTGACCTTTTTATGGGTAATAGTGACCTTTTTATGGGTAATAGTGACCTTTTTATGGGTAATAGTGACCTTTTTAATGCGTAATAGTGACCTTTTTCATGGGTAATAGTGACCTTTTTATGGGTAATAGTGACCTTTTTAATGCGTAATAGTGACCTTTTTATGGGTAATAGTGACCTTTTTAATGCGTAATAGTGACCTTTTTATGGGTAATAGTGACCTTTTTAATGCGTAATAGTGACCTTTTTATGGGTAATAGTGACCTTTTTAATGTGTAATAGTGACCTTTTTAATGCGTAATAGTGACCTTTTTAATGCGTAATAGTGACCTTTTTATTGCATAATAGTGACCTTTTTTATGCGTAATAGTGACCTTTTTATTGCATAATAGTGACCTTTTTTATGCGTAATAGTGACTTTTTTTATGGGTAATAGTGACCTTTTTATGGGTAATAGTGACCTTTTTATGGGTAATAGTGACCTTTTTAATGCGTAATAGTGACCTTTTTATGGGTAATAGTGACCTTTTTATGGGTAATAGTGACCTTTTTATGGGTAATAGTGACCTTTTTAATGCGTAATAGTGACCTTTTTATGGGTAATAGTGACCTTTTTAATGCGTAATAGTGACCTTTTTATCGGTAATAGTGACCTTTTTATGCATAATAGTGACCTTTTTATGGGTAATAGTGACCTTTTTAATGCGTAATAGTGACCTTTTTATGGGTAATAGTGACCTTTTTAATGCGTAATAGTGACCTTTTTATGGGAGATAGTGACCTTTTTATGCATAATAGTGACCTTTTCTTGGGTAATAGCAGTGGCGGCTCCTGAAAATGTTCACAGGAGGGGCAAATTATCTGATAATGTCTGAGGTGACTCATTCGACTGGTGTATTAATAAGGAGTCATTATTATAGACATTAATAACCCAATTTCTTTCTCTCTGCAAATTCGTCCTTTGGCCGCGGAAAATTTGCAATGACGAAAGTACGTTGGGGCAAGCTCCTCCCAGAAGTCAAAGACTTTGCATTGAAGTGACTGTGACGTGAAAAAAAACCTCAATGCATGAAAGTTTATCAGTGAACTCTTGGGTGATTTTCAGTGCAACTGAAATCACCCCAAAAGGGGTGATACCAAGTGTCACTGACTGTACTTAGGACTTCGCCCTGATTGGACAATGATATCCACAGAGAGACAGATGAGGTGAGTCAGCTCCACTAAAGTATGGTAGGGGGAAAATAAACTTTTTTTAAATTAACATTTACTATAGTGTGGCAGTGTGTCGCCCAATCGCTCTTATGGAGTAACCATGGGTAATAGTGATCTTTTATAGGTAATAGTGATATTTTTTGGGGTAGTTGTGATCTTCTTATGGGTATTACTGATCTTTTTATCTTTGAAGTAACTTGCACAACCGTGGAAATGATCGCACCTTCAATGTGACATGAATAACGATCAGTATTCAACTGATGTCTGCAAAATACAATATAACACACTACCTCTGAACGAGTCAAATGGGAGGTTATCACCGAAGGCATGGAAAGTCAAGACATTCATCTCAGACTTTATAGTACTTTGAAAAAAAAAAAAAAAGAAGCACTTGAAAAGTTAGAAATGTGTATAATGTGAGTAGTTCCAGTAGAGCAGGTCAGAGACCAGCCACAGAAGAATGTGATTACTCTTTGCAGCTCCCTGATGTCATTGTATAAGTGGGATGTGATTGGGACCAGAGTACTGAGGTTAAAAAGAAATAACAGTGACGCTGCACAGTATTCAAACAGCAGAAAGTAGAAGAAGAAGTAAACAGTAGTTAGAACAGCATGGAAAATGTAAATGAAAGGGTTGATATTTAGCTTTTATTAATAAAAAATCCTCCTTATAAAACATGACCCTGTGCTCTACATAAACTGTAAATGTCCACAGGTCCCTCTTCAACCCTATTTCTGACTAATGACACCAGACAGGTCATTTTAACCACTGGCCCTTTAAATGCAAATGAGCCCCTTGAAGCCCCACCCCCTTCCAGGTCGTTAGCTGTGTTGCTCCGGCCCATTTAACAACTGAACCTTTCAGCTAATGGAGTAGATGTTTGGACATATTTTCAATTTTTACTCCAACTGCTGCTGCTGATAAACAATTATGTTGTCAGGACTGAACCCAGAACCACAACTCCAAAACTTGATGTTCAGAAATAAACCAAAGTTCAATATCAAAGTCTTATCTCGTCATACAACAAAACGCATGTTTCCACAATCAGAAGTTTTGAGCCGTTTTACAGGAAGTTCACGGTATGCTCGCAGGGTGTCTGCACAATTCTAACAAGCAAATATAATGCTTTTTATCAATTCAGTTAATATTACTCATGTTTGAATAATCTGTGTCATCTGATGGGATATATTAAGTGGATTTTCCATCATTTCTTTTAGAGTATTACAGCTGTTACATTTTGCTCATAATATATGGTAAAATATACTCCACCAAAATGAATGGAAAGTGTTACCTCACTTTTATTAGGCCAAACAAAATAATATATGTGGTTCCCATCACATGGAAAAATTGGGTAGGTAGGTTGGTCATCCATATTTTATTTTATTTACAATTTTATATACCCGTCTTCGAAAAAGAAGCTCCAAAAATTCAGATTTAATATCAGTTATTCTTTCCAGCAGTTAGAAAATCAACACATTGCCTCAGATTTTCCATGTACATGTACATGTATATTTACAGAATGTTTTAAGAGAGCATAAATGAATTTTAGATGATTGAAATACAATAAAATTTGATTTGACATCAACATTTTGTCTTTTATTGATTTTTTTTCAACAAAAATACAGTTTAACTACAAATGTAAATTCTATCCACATCTAAATATTATTTAATGAAATAAAGGCCCCAATATTGAAGGCTTTAGTGGACATATACAGCTATCTATTTACTGTTCAACTTATTTCCTCTTACCATACTGCTGTTTTGTTACTGGCTTCTTGACATTCCTCACAATCTTGACAGAGCGGGAGTACAGTTTTAAATTTATTTTTTAGCTCTGGAAGAGGATTTGTATTTGGTTCCCCACACCAGGCACACAAGTCTTTGTGACCAAGAGATGCTCCATAAAGATATGAAACCATCTTCCCAATTAATAAAGAAACGCTGGTGTTTTTGAAACAAACCAAGTGTGAAGTGAGTGGGAAATTAACACACCATGTACCAAAGATTCATCAAGAGGCCAACAGCCAATTAAAACTGGCGCAGCAATCACATGCATTGAGGGTTGTTTTGATGGACATGGACACCATGTATATGGTCGTCGTTTGTCGCTAGTCATAAATCACGGTGGTCAGACAGGTGACAAATGTTGGTAAACATGAATACGGACTAAATACGGAGAAATAAATTCTCTCATCATCAGTCATTGGGAATTTCGAAGATAAGTCGGCAGTCGGCCGCTTCATTATATTTAATTTATTTTGACAAACTGATAAAATGTCTACATAGTCTGCATTTTCGTCGTAAAAAAATTGGGTCGGTCGGGTGACCGGAACCACATGTGCTATTTTGTTTAGCCTTAAGTACATTCTATAGGTTTGTTTTGAATGTATTCAACGTGTAATGTTTTCCAATGTCTGTCATCATAAATGTGCTTATTTATCGATGTGCTGCTCTCTTGCTTTTTCTGTAAATAAAGGTTGTGCTATGAGTCAAGGACACTTGGCTGCAGACCAGCCCCAGTTAGAGAACTAGGATGAAACTTTAAATTTCCCCTATGACAGATCAATAACGTATGATTGATGCTCAGAGTTACTGTGGTAAACTTCAAATACTACAATCCAGAGTGTGAGACAGCCATGGACATGTGGCATATGGACACAACTAGAGCGCATCATGAGCATTTACTCCAAATAAACCTGGAACACTTAGTGGTCTGCATTACGCTCGGCCGATGAGTGGTCAAAGCACAAAGTGAGACTTCTGTCCTTACGTGTCCCTTTGATTCTCGTGAAACTAAAAAAAAAACAAAAAACAATGGCCCTGAAGTTTTAGTGGTTAAATATAAAATGAATCCTATATATATATAACACTATTTGACTGTAGAGGAAAATGTGTGTTTTTCTTTCACACTAGGTCATTTTAAAAGAATCTACTTTTATTTTACACTTTTTATACATTTTCTGGCAAAATTCTCATTAACAAAATGTGGCCCGACCAAAATTTCTGGTCTTTGAATTAGGAGAAAACATAACAGATACATGTTACGCGGCGTAGTAAGGAGGACCCAAAATACAGACTTCAGACTTCAAAACAAAGGCTCCTTTATTCTGAGCTCAAACGGAAAGTCCAGAAATGAGAATAAGACCATAAGTCATACAAACAAACTCACTCATTAAACTAAATAGTCCAATATCCCAACGGGGACCACGATCCGGTGGGTACCGTCAGGAAGGAGACGGGAGTTCTGAAGAGGTTAGTATGTGGGTGAACTGACAAAGGAGAAAGCAAAGGAAAGGACTTAAATAGGGAGAAGTGATGAGGACAGGTGTGTGAGGACCAGGTGAAATAATTAAGGTGAAAGGTGACAGGAAGCAGAAGGGAAAAAGACAGTGAGGAGGGATATGACAATACATAAATAACCAGCATTCAGAGAATGCCTAATTTCATCCCGACTTTGTGCCAATCTCTTGGACCACGGCTCAGAGCCAGGGAACGCTCTGCATCCTGACAATGACAATCCTGTGACCTCATCATATGACCCCTACCCCATATAAATTATATTTACCCCTAATGACTCATGAAATGGGCAGCATGGTGGAACAATCATGCCTCACAGACAGAAGGTTGTTGGTTCTATTCCCACACCAGACCTTTCTGTGTGGAGTTTACATGTTCTCCTCGTGTCACATTCACGCCCATAGATGTGAATGTGACAGTGATTGTTTGTCAATATATGTTCAGTGACTTATACAGGGTGTGCCCCGCCTTCACCCATTGACCCCCAGTGACCCCTGTGACCCTAGTGGGTATAAAGTGGGTTCAAATGATGAGACGAGACTAATTAAATACTATCAAAAGGATAAATAATATAAAGCACTAAGCAGCCGCCATGTGGGGTGGCGCCCACTGAGTGATGGTCTCTCCCAGATGTCGTCAAGGCTTCAGATAACTTACTGCCACAGTAAAGTTTCAGTTGACATGTGTGGTTGTAAGTCTGAATTGTAGAGCTTGACAAAGGTTTCTCATATTAATCCAGAGGACGTGTGGTTCTTTCAGCCGTGGATGACTGATGGTTCTGGATGTGGCGTGGTCTGGGATCTTATATTAGAAAAACATGAAAAAAAAGACAAACATTATGATATTAATAATAATAATAATAATACCTCAAACTTATAGAGAGCTTTTTTGGACATGCAAAGACACTTTACTTAACATAAGCAATGTATTAAAACCAACCTAAGCAAAAGCCATATTCATCTTAATGTAATGAAATACACTCAGATATCCCTTATAATATTAAGCCTTTAACCCCTGCTGTGTCTGTGGTGAGCATTCTGAATATATGACTTATGTCCAATATTCCTAAAAAAAAATAAAAATAAATGTTTTGCTCAATAGTTGAAATATCAAACATGTGGTTCCAGGACACAATCATACAAAACATGTGAAAATAGTGTTTGCAACTCTGGAAAAAAAAAAAGAAAATGAGTACAATTATGAAAACATTAAAATAAAAGCTTTCTTAAATATTAAAGGGATAGTTCAGTATTTTTCAGATGAATGTGTCTTTACTCTGGTGCACCCACAGTGACTTACCCTCGACAGTGTCCTGTGAGCCCAGTTCTGGTCCAGTTTTGGTCAAAGCCAAAGTAATCCCGGTATGTTTCCTGGGGTCAACAAAGTAAAACGTGTCTTCCCAAAACAGTGTGTTTTTGAATGAGTGATTTATTTCCATAACAAAACCGTCACAGAACAAAAACTCACACCTCGTAATTGCTTGGAGCTACTTTCTCTCAATAGCGATCAATGCGCTAGCGTTGTCACTGCTAACAGCTGTGCGCCTCAGCAAACTATTTTGATCAGTTGTTGGACAATGTTTACGTCTGCCACATGAAGGTGCATCGCAATTTTAGGATGTCCCCACCAATGTCATTATTACACCCTTGCTGTCTGGTGTAGTGGAAGCTGTAAGAAAGGGGCAGCTATTAAAAAGTTTTCTTCATCCTATTCCATTCCAATCATTGGAATGAATATATAAATGAACTAGAAAAGCATTCAGAGTGCAAACCTCGGCCAAGACAAACCCGGTTGTGGTCTGAATGTGAAAAATTGATGTATTTTTTACCAAATGAATCACCACCGGCAAAAGATTTAACTTACTTTTGTGCCGTCTACAAAGAAATACAAGTCATAGTGAATCGATATGAGGACAGGTTTCTTTTCAGTTTGTGTATTATTTACCAATTATTTCTGTTTCAGTGCTGTAGGAACACGCCTGGGTTCACCTTATTTCTTCTCATTCCCTCATGTATTCTCACTCAGACTCCAGCACAGTGTAGTTATTTTGACTCTCGAGAATGAATAAAAATTTCATGTGATTGGAGTGTGTGATTGTGAGATGAACGATAATGTGAAAAGCGAGTAAACAAAGCACTGTGGTCCTGCATGCAGAAGAGCACAAGGGCTAAGGCTTTTATGAATACATGTCTAATCATCCCAAGATGCCTTTGATTTATCTCCACCATTCACACTGCTTTATAGTTATAAACCTAATTTATTCTGGACTATAATAATAGTTTATCGCAAACAAAACCACGCTCAGTCACTAGTTGGCTCCTGACCATCTGCTCCTGCTCCCCCAGGTCAGTCTGGGATCAATGGTTGTAAATACCTTCAGTAAAATGCTGGAGGTTGTTTTATTTCTGGATGCGAGTGAGAAATTTTAAAGGCTTTATTTATTTAGGTGAACAATTTTCTCCAGCTATAACAACAACAAAAAAGAAAAAAGAAACGTAAGCCTGAAATGCCTCAGAATAAAAACCCTCGAACAGGCGTCACAAAATAATTTTCTACATGGGCCACAGTGAGCCTTATTTGATCGCCTTATTCACCTGGAACGTTCCAAAGACGTTAAGGGGTACACTTGTTACATACAACACTTTCCCGATGACAATGGCCTCATGATACGTGTCCATTATTCGGTAGTGTCAACCCATATCACCGGTAAACTCCCTCTTGTGTCACCGTATTGCTACACCAAGTGGCTGTATGTATGGGCGTGTACAAATGTGTAGAAGTACTCCGTTATTATAGCCTAGCAGTGCTATCCCTGTTTATTCCATGTATAGGTCTAGTGGTGCTTCATAGCCAGCGGAGGCGGAGCTAAAAGGTTGTCTTTCAAATCCCTCTGTATGCAATAGGACGGTACTACAACCAATCAGTGTAATCTTTAAGATGATGTAGTTAGAGCACCGGAAGGTTCACAGAGGAGTCCGGAGAAAGTTAGGAATGACTAAACAAAATGGTGGATTATGGAGCTGAACGACTGTTGTCGCTTCTGTAAAAAAGAATTTAAAGATTGTTGACGTTTTCTCACATTCTTCACTCATCTGCGATAAAAGTAAATCTACACCCATTGTTCTTCTTCTATGGTTGTTTACGCCTGTTTCTCTACCAATCGTCGCAGTGTCATTTTGTTAGGCCCGCCCTCTGACTCTATACTTCACCGTGATTGGTCGACCAGTTTCAGGGAAATCTAGACAAAAGTTACATTGAGTGAAACTAGACTATTACGATAGAACATTAGATTTACTGCCGCCAGCGACTTTTATTATTGGATTGTCACGAGCCGTGTATGTGTATGTCGAACTGGTTGAACTGGTCTAACTGGTTGAACGGGTTGAACTGGTCTAACTGGCTGAACTGGTCGAAGTGGTTGAACTGGTCTACCTGGTCTAACTGGTTGAACTGGTCTAAGTGGTTTAACTGGTGTCACTTGTTTAACTGGTCTAACTGGATTAACTGGTCTTAATGGTTTAACTGGTCTAACTGGTTTAAATTGTTTAACTGGTGTAACTGGTTTTACTGGTGTAACTGGTTTAACTGGTCTAACTGGATTAACTGGTCTTACTGGTTTAACTGGTCTAACTGGTCTTACTGGTTTTACTGGTCTAACTGGTTTAACTTGTTTAACTGGTGTAACTGGTTTTACTGGTCTAACTTGTTTAACTGGTCTAACTGGTTTAACTGGTGTAACTGGTTTTACTGGTCTAACTGGTTTTACTGGTCTAACTGGTTTTATTGGTTTAACTGGTGTTACTGGTTTAACTGGTCTTACTGGTCTAACTGGTTTACCTGTTTTACTGGTGTCACTTGTTTAACTTGTGTAACTGGTTTTACTGGTATAACTGGTCTTACTGGTTTAACTGGTCTAACTGGTTTAACTGGTCTTACTGGTTTAACTGGTCTAAGTGGTGTAACTGGTCTAACTGGTGTAACTGGTCTTACTGGTGTAACTGGTCTTACTGGTGTAACTGGTCTTTACTGGTGTAACTGGTCTTTACTGGTGTAACTGGTTTTTCCTGGTGTAACTGGTTTTTACTGGTTTAACTGGTCGAACTGGTCAAACTGGTTTAACTGGTCGAACTGGTTTAACTGGTCTTACTGGTTTAACTGGTGTAACTGGTCTAACTGGTGTAACTGGTGTAACTGGTCTTACTGGTCTAACTGGTTTACCTGTTTTTACTGGTCTAACTGGTTTAACTGGTTTAACTGGTGTCACTTGTTTAACTTGTGTAACTGGTTTTACTGGTATAACTGGTTTAACTGGTCTTATTGGTTTAACTGGTCTTACTGGTTTAACTGGTGTAACTGGTTTAACTGGTCTTACTGGTTTAACTGGTCTAAGTGGTGTAACTGGTCTAACTGGTGTAACTGGTCTTACTGGTGTAATTGGTCTTTACTGGTGCAACTGTTTTTTCCTGGTGTAACTGGTTTTTTACTGGTGTAACTGGTTTTACTGGTCTTACTGGATTAACTGGTCTTACTGGATTAACTGGTCTTACTGGTTTAACTGGTCTTACTGGTGTAACTGGTCTTAATGCTTTAACTGGTGTAACTGGTCTAACTGGTGTAACTGGTTTTACTGGTCTTACTGGTGTAACTGGTCTTACTGGTTTAACTGGTTTACCTGTTTTTACTGGTCTTACTGGTTTAACTGGTGTAACTGGTGTAACTGGTTTAACTGGTCTTAATGGTTTAACTGGTCTAATTTGTTTGAGTGGTCTAAATGGTTTAACTGGTCTACCTGTCTTAACTGGTCTAACTTGTTTGAGTGGTCTAACTGGTTTAACTGGTCTACCTGTCTTAACTGGTCTAACTTGTTTGAGTGGTCTAACTGGTCTTACTGGTTTAAACTCTTTCCAGTCCGGCCCTGCTACCCTGAAAATTTCACCAAGGTCCGTCCATACCTTTTTGAGTTATCTTTCTAACAGACAGACAGACAGACAAACTCTGGTAAAAACATAACCTCCTTTGTGCGGGGGGGGGGTCTGCCTTGGTGGAGGTTTGCACTCTGAGTGCTTTTCTAATTGAACTATACATCTATTTATAATTTTCTCTGGTAAAAAGCCCCATAAATGTTTTTGAATCAAAAGTATCTGGGTCAAAACATGCACAAACCAGAGGCAGCCAATAGTTTTAGGTATATGAGCAGTAGTACAGTAGAGGCATTCATTCAGGTGGTGAAATAAAGTACCGTAATTTCCGGACTATAGAGCGCACCTGATTATTAGCTGCACCCACCTCATTCTAAGAGGAAAACCAGTTTTGTACATACACAAGCCGCACCTGTATATAAGCCGCATGTGCCCACATTAAAACATGTAACACAAACACAAAATTAACCCAAACCCGACTTCAAGTCCCGCGAATGAAACTAAATGTCCACAGTCCAAAAATCACAGCCGGCAAAATGAACGGAAAATGATACTTAAGGTTTGATGCAGACCTGCAGAGTCCGGGTCCCGTTGAAAGTAATCCAAGGGAAAAAAAGTGTATATTTCCAAAGGTAAGGGACGGAAAAATATATATCCACTATTGTCCGCCGCGTCCACAAACAGGTGGCTGGTCGCCGCCTCGCCTCATCTATCACAGAGGCAGTGATAACTTTAATCTTTCGCCGAGAGTTCAGGTCAAACTCCTCCGTGCCAACGTGCAAAAATAATCCACAGGGTCTGGTCGAGCCTCTGTCTTCTCTCACACACCGCCGCGGGTTTTTCTTTAAGCAACTTTTTACCCCCTGTACACCTGTCCCTCACCTTTACCGGTCCCACTTAAACCCGTCACCCCACGTTTGTTCCGCCCCTCCTTTTTCATTCAGTCTTCCTCGACGCATATATTCCACCAGTCTAAATCTTACCTTTTCTACTCGAGCGCCTCTGGCGGCCGTTAGGAAAATTACATAAATTGGCCGCATCACTGAAAAAGCCGCAAGGTTGAAAGTTTGGGAAAAAAGTAGCGGCTTATAATCCGGAATTTACGGTATAATCTATCTTAAAACCCTACTTATGCTTTTTTTATTTTAATCAAATGCCCCCCTTTTTTTTCTTTTACGCCTCGTGCACTGGCATGGATAGGGGCCCACTGACATTGACAGTGTACAGGACCCAGAATTTGGTGCTACGCCCCTGCCCGTGGTTATTTATCTGATTGAGAATTCCTTATGCTTTTTATCCTGCTGCAGACACATTCATTTTTCTGGTGAATGAACTTTCATCCATCAGTGTATGAGTAAAGGCTGGGCATCGATATTAACTGGTAAGTCCTGGCCGCCACTCAAAGATCTAATTTATCACAAATATGTTGGATTAGGTTAAGGTCAGGGCTCAAGAGTAGTCCAGCTCTGTCTCTAATACAAGGCTCAGATGCTACAATTTTCTTGGTCAAATACCAATCATTGGAGATGTTACCGCTGCGTTGTATTATATAGTGTCACAATGTTTTCTTAGCGGAGTTGAAAGCATTTTATTTTACTGCACAATAATAAAAAGAGGCACTGTTCTGAAATGTGTTCCTACCTGTACACTCTAAGAAGTAATATGTCAGAAATGACACAAAATGTGTTGAAATTACACACGTGGTGTGTGTGCACAGGAACATATTTTGTATGAACTTTAGGCAGAATGGAAAAAACTGCATGATGTCTTGCATGTGCCTCATAAGTACCAGTCGCTGAGGTGAAAGATCAGTGGAAATAATGAAAAATCAAAACTATTTTGAGTCATAATCAAGCCACATTCATGTTTTGTGATGAACAAATGTTAGTATATTCGACTACTTTGTAGCCTGGCAAGCCCGACTATGACATGAATTCATGGTCTGGAGACGATCCATAGACTGAAAGACAGATGTTGATCCCACCCGTATGCTGCACATAATGGGGAGGTTAATTCACGCCCTTCTACTTCTGGTCCATGGGTGCTTAGCTCGCTAAAATTTTGAATGGGAGTGAATGGAGCAATTTACATGTCGAGCTACGTTCCGACCCTCACCTATGGTCATGAGCTTTAGGGTAATGACCGAAAGAGTGAGATCACGGGTACAAGCGGCCAAAATGAGTTTCCTTCGCAGGGTAGGTGGGCTCAGCCTTAGAGTAGGGTGAGAAGCTCGGACACCGTGGAGAGGCTCGGAGTAGAGCCGCTGCTCCTCCATGTCCAGAGGAGCCAGCTGAGGTGGCTCGGGGATCTCATGAGGATGCCGCCTGGACGCCTCCCTGGGGAGGTGTTCCGCACATGTCCATCCGGGAGGAGACCTCGGGGTCGGCCCAGGACACGCTACAGGGATTACATCTCTGGGATTCCCCTGGAGGAGCTGGCTTAGGTAGCTTTACTGCGGCTGCTGCCCCCCTACCCGCACCCAGATAAGGGTTAGTGACGTGAATGGAGCGAGTTTTTATTCCGTCTGACAAGTGTTCTAAAATTCACATATGAATTTTATATACGGTTAATGACAAATAATTGATGTGTCATAGACAGACCACCTGTTCATGATGGGAAGCAAATGTGACGTTAGTTTTTATGTGGACTTAGTAAGAGACTACAATGTACACATGTACATGTATGTGATGTCAGCTGTGGTGTAGAGTCTGTTTTGATGTCACATGTTCTCCAGGCGTGTAGTCCAAATTATGATGGATTGAGGGATACATTGAGTGAACTATATAGTGTTTATAAATAGTTCACCCCTAAAAAATGACGTGGTTGTTTTATAGCGCTCTGCCTTAACCTTCCATATATGTCGCGTACTATGCCGTATTTCCTCCGTCATTACGTCGGAGCCTCTCTGGCATTTGTTGTTTTAGCTGAATCTAAGCTGAGCCTAGAATGAAACATCCTTGTCTATATTTAAATACCTGTGAACAATACAATATTTTTAGGCGTATATTTTTCTTTTTCGATGTAAATATTCTTATTTCATTGTTGTTTTGTTGTTCTTATTTTATTGTTCTGCCTACATATGATCTATGTTACGAAGTTTTAAATTCAGTGGAATATTCCAAATGAGACTGAAAAAGTTCTCCGTACATGCCACTAAACTAAACTAAACTAAAATTCCACTCAACTGTGATTTTTGTTTGGCTTTGTTCAGCAGCAGTGAGAGATGAGACGCAGCTGGAGGTATTTTAGCTCACAAAACAAAACTACTATTCCCTAAAGCCTGGAGACAAAATACTGCAATTATCAGACACCATAGCATCCTTTCCATCTTATCTGTAGAGTCCCTATAGGCTGGACGCCTGATACACTGGTTGTTTAAATGCAGGTAAAACCACTGCCCCCCAGCCCCCCCTCTACTGTTAAAAACACCCTGGCAAATAGATGGCCGCTGCCAAAACAAAAGCTTCTGTTCAAAGCCAAAGATGAAAGGAACAGGATACTCCGCCTCCGTCCCCATCTGGATACACCAGGACATTTGGTCACTTATTTAATTTGTCTTATATATTTACCTCCACCAAGGAGTTTGTCTGTCTGTCTGTTAACAAGATAACTCAAATGATTATGGACGGATGTTGATGAAAATGTCCTGACGTGTTGGGGGTGTCACAAACCTGGATTCTGGATCACTTTGAAATGTATTTAAGTGATTCAGAATCCAGGATGTCTTTCGGATCATCACCAACATCTAATCAGTTGTTCCATGTGACACCCCCCAACACATCATGACATTGTCTTTAGGGACCCTCTACTTTACTACAACGTAAGTGTGATGTTGTTTCGAAGTTTAGCAGAGTTAGTCTAAAAATAGGGTTTTGTGTCCGTGAAAAAAACATGTCCGAATCACTTCCATGTTAACACAGTTTGGCTCAAAACGGCAAAATCGAAATTTCCCAATGTTCATCCAAATGGTGTGATTTAATGTCAACTATTTATATGTACTAACAATCCTCTAAAAACTGAGCTAAATGGATTTTTACCCCGGATAGTGCGTTTAAGGCAGGGGTGTCAAACTCATTTTAGTTCAGGGGTCATTCAGCTAATTTTGATCAGAAGTGGGCTGGGCCAGTAAAGTAAAAACATAAAAATGTATAAATAATAATCACCTCAAAACTGTTATCAGTGTTTTAGAGGAGGGGGGGGGGGGTAAAGTACACGTACAAACCATCCTTTCAAACAATGTGAATAGCATAAACAAATTGAACAAAAATTGTAATTTTAACATCATTAGGCTTTAGTTTATAATTAATGTGTGTTTGTTATATCTTACAAATACAAAAAAACATTTAGTAGTGGATGGAATATTATTATTAATAATGTACTTACTTCTCTTAAGACATATCACGTTGTTCATATTTGTTCCAGTTCAATTTTTTTGTGAAATTATTCTTTGTTTTAGTGAAACTAAATGAAAATATTTACATTTACAAAGAGAAAAAGTTTGACTTGTGAGTATTTATGTTATTATGAGAGTGAATTGGTCTGAATATGGAACTAAAATTATTAATATATTACTGTAGTATAATTTTTTTTTTTACAATTTTTAAATGTAAAAATTATTATTATTATTATTCATCCAAAGGGTTCGGACTGGACCCTTTGGCGGGCCAGATTTGGCCCCCTGGCTGCATGTTTGACACCTCTGGTTTAATGGAGCATCCTTACAACAAAAGAGACAAATAAAGATTGACATTTTTATGTTGATGTTTGAGCTACAGTTTGTAAAATTCAGTGTTTTTGACCCTGGACTGTTTTACTGACCTGGGCCTGCTGTCTGCACCCGCTCCTTAAATTATCAACCCCCACCCCCCACCCCACCCCACCCCCACCCCCTCCCAACATGTTTCTGGGTTAGATGGTTTAAAGTCTGCACTCGTTAAGGTTTGATTTTAATGAAGACGTTAGAGATCCGCATCACAATAACGATATGTTCTTGTAGCTTTATTTCACTCTGTTTCTGTAAAACTATTTCCTTTGATATATTATTTAGAATTGAAAAATACTATATTTTTAACTGCAGTTTAATAATATCTTTGATTATTTCCCTGGACATTTTGCACTGACAAAAACAAAATGATGGTGTGAGGATTTCACAATTATGGGATCAATAAATTATTGTATTACATTTAGGGGTTTTGAAATGAATGCATTAATACAGATTAATGCATAATTTTTTTTTATTACACAATTAAATGAAGCAATTGTTTCAAGTTGTTTTGTTGAAACTGTGTTGAATAAATATGTTAGCTGCATATATATTCATATTTTTGCCTATGTTTTGATTATTTTCTAAACATTTTTGGTGTTTTTTTCTGTATTTTAGAAGAGTTTTTAAATATGTTTTGGATTCTTCACCGCTGTTTTGTTTTACTTTGTTTTATGTTTGCATTTTTGTGGATTTTAGCAAGTTTTGTATATTTTTCTCAACACTTTTTATGCTTCTTGTTTTTTTTGGGGTTTTTTTGGGGGGGGGTTAAAAAAACTAAACTGAGTTGATCTGCCTTGGTGGAGTCTGCGCTCTCCCAGTGTTTTTCTAGTTTTCTTTTTTTATTAGAACACTATACAGACTATTATCATGAAACAGACGAGTTAATGAAGTGAACTGTTGCTTTAACTTTAACACATTCAGTCCAGATGTTTAATGTTCTGTGTTTGATAAAAAAAAATATCATCTCATTATTGGCTTTAATATGATTTCCAGTGTTTTATAGATTGGTATAAATTGTCTGTAGTTCCACTTCCACTGGAACATTCCGACGCTCAAAAAGTCACAGTAAGTCTACGACGTCTGATGAGAAAGTCACCTGGGCCTCGACAGCCAATCACAACTAGCCAGTTGGTGAGGAAGGAGGAGTAAGGAGTAAAGAGGAGTAAGGATCAAGGGTTAAAGAGGAGTCAAGAGTAAACAGGAGTAAGGAGAAACAGTCCAGTAATGAAACACGTCTGTGATAAACTCATGTTTTTCTTTTTGTTAACAGTAAATATTCTTCTGTGTTTTAATTAATTAAATCTGTTCCTGCTCTGGGTCGACTCTAGGCTTCCTCAATAGGAGGACAGGAGGACAGGAGGACAGGAGGACAGGAGGACAGGAGGACAGGAGGACAGGAGGACAGGAGGACAGGAGGACAGGAGGACAGGAGGACAGGAGGACAGGAGGATTTAAGGACAGTCCCAATTTAGAGCAGAGGTTGTATGTTTGTGGGACTTTGTCACGCCCCTCCTCCTCTTCCTCTTCCTCTTCCTCTTCCTCCTCCTCCTCTTCCTCTTCCTCTTCCTCTTCCTCTTCCTCTTCCTCCTCTTCCTCTTCCTCTTCCTCTTCCTCCTCCTCCTCTTCCTCTTCCTCTTCCTCTTCCTCCTCCTCCTCCTCCCCCCTCCCCTCTCATATAGCTCCAGGGGGAATATGGCTACACTGTGTCAGAGACGCTGATCTTTATGAACAAAAGTTTATGAGCAGCATAAAAGTATAAAGTGTATAAAGCATTTAAAGCTCACACTGGCCAAATCCAAAACTATAAAATGTTAATGAAATAACCACAGTGGAAGATTTATTTGCTTTTAGTGGTTAGTATAGACCAGTGTTTGCAAAATAACATTTTTGTATGCAGGATTTTTACTGCAAAGAAAGAATGGACATTAATCATTATTGATTTTGTAGGTGAATATTGGACACCGTATGGACGGGGAAACTAAAATATGTCCGTCTGTCTAGACCAGACGTTTTCAAAGTCTGGGAGAAAGAGGGAAGTGAAAACAACTGAGGGAGATGGGAATGATGAAGGAGCAAGAAAAGTTCCTACGTTAGTGGGAAAATTATTACATTTATGGGAAAATTATTACGTTTGTTTAAAAATTATTAAGTTTGTGGAAAATTATTACGTTTATGGGAAAATTATTAAGTTTGTTGGAAAATTATTACATTTATGGGAAAGTTATTATGTTAGTGGGAAAATTATTACGTTAGTGGAAACATTTTTACGTTTATGGGAAAGTTATTACGTTAGTGGGAAAATTATTACGTTTGTTGGAAAATTATTACGTTTATGGAAAATTATTAAGTTTGTTGGAAAATTATTACATTTATGGGAAAGTTATTACGTTAGTGGGAAAATTATTACGTTAGTGGGAAAATTATTACGTTTATGGGAAAATTATTACGTTTGTTTAAAAATTATTAAGTTTGTGGAAAATTATTACGTTTATGGGAAAATTATTAAGTTTGTTGGAAAATTATTACATTTATGGGAAAGTTATTACGTTAGTGGGAAAATTATTACGTTAGTGGGAAAATTATTACGTTTATGGGAAAATTATTACGTTTGTTTAAAAATTATTAAGTTTGTGGAAAATTATTACGTTTATGGGAAAATTATTAAGTTTGTTGGAAAATTATTACATTTATGGGAAAGTTATTATGTTAGTGGGAAAATTATTACATTTATGGGAAAATTATTAAGTTGGAAAATTATTCCGTTTATGGGAAAGTTATTACGTTAGTGGGAAAATTATTACGTTTATGGGAAAATTATTAAGTTTGTTTAAAAATTATTAAGTTTGTGGAAAATTATTACGTTTATGGGAAAATTATTAAGTTTGTTGGAAAATTATTACATTTATGGGAAAGTTATTATGTTAGTGGGAAAATTATTACGTTAGTGGGAAAATTATTATGTTTATGGGAAAATTATTACGTTGGAAAAATGTTTACGTTTATGGGAAAGTTATTACGTTAGTGGGAAAATTATTATGTTAGTGGGAAAATTATTACGTTTGTTGGAAAATTATTACGTTTATGGGAAAGTTATTACGTTTATGGGAAAATTATTAAGTTTGTTGGAAAATTATTACATTTATGGGAAAGTTATTACGTTAGTGGGAAAATTATTACGTTTATGGGAAAATTATTACGTTTGTTTAAAAATTATTAAGTTTGTGGAAAATTATTACGTTTATGGGAAAATTATTAAGTTTGTTGGAAAATTATTACATTTATGGGAAAGTTATTATGTTAGTGGGAAAATTATTACGTTAGTGGGAAAATTATTACGTTTATGGGAAAATTATTACGTTGGAAAATTATTACGTTTATGGGAAAGTTATTACGTTAGTGGGAAAATTATTACGTTTATGGGAAAATTATTAAGTTTGTTGGAAAATTATTACATTTATGGGAAAGTTATTACGTTAGCGGGAAAATTATTAAGTTTGTTGGAAAATTATTACGTTAGTGGGAAAATTATTACGTTAGTGGGAAAATTATTACGTTTATGGGAAAATTATTAAGTTTGTTGGAAAATTATTATGTTTATGGGAAAGTTATTACGTTAGTGGGAAAATTATTACGTTAGTGGGAAAATTATTATGTTAGTGGGAAAATTATTACGTTTGTTGGAAAATTATTACGTTTATGGGAAAATTATTACGTTTGTTGGAAAATTATTACGTTTATGGGAAAGTTATTACGTTTATGGGAAAATTATTAAGTTTGTTGGAAAATTATTACATTTATGGGAAAGTTATTATGTTAGTGGGAAAATTATTACGTTAGTGGGAAAATTATTACGTTTGTTGGAAAATTATTACGTTTATGGGAAAATTATTACGTTTGTTGGAAAATTATTACGTTTATGGGAAAGTTATTACGTTAGTGGGAAAATTATTACGTTAGTGGGAAAATTATTACGTTTGTTGGAAAATTATTACGTTTATGGGAAAATTATTAAGTTTGTTGGAAAATTATTACATTTATGGGAAAGTTATTACGTTAGTGGGAAAATTATTACGTTAGTGGGAAAATTATTACATTTATCGGAACATTATTAAATTTGTGGGAAAGTTATTAATTTTCTTGGAAAGTTATTACATTTATTGGAACATTATTACGTTTGTTAGAAAGCTATTGTTTGTGGTGTTAACAGACGTCAACTCAACATGTCTTTTTCCAATATTTAAGCACAAATGTTGAGTCCCACATGTCCATCCAAACTCCGTAACCTGACTCCAGCCGAACAGCATTTAGTGATCAGCAGTTGTTTTATGAATATTAGCCGTTATTCCCTGTAGCTTCCCTAAGTTGCACTACCTACTGATTTAAGCATCACTAACAAGCTACTGAACATCTGCTTTTACATATTTCAGGCGTACAGAAAAGTCCCAAGACTTTACTGACTGTAGCAGCACCGGACTTGAAAATGAATAACATCAACTTGCAGCGTCTTATTTATAGTCTTTTTCTAAAAGTCCATAAGGGGTTGTTGCACAGCGAATGTGGAAATAACTTCAACATATGCAAGTTATAAAAGTGAAAATATAGAAGTCACTGGATGATAAAGTGAAAAAGGAAATCCACTAATGCTCAAATGATTTTTCAAAGTAAATGTTACTTTAATACTGATGATCATATTTTATAGTTAAAAAGGAGTTTATGCTCATTTACATATTTTTGTACAAATATTTAACCCCTTAAAAGGATTATCCAGAGTAAAAATAAGATGAGCTCAGTTTTTTTTAAATGATTGGGAGTCCATACTAGGACATTAACCACTTCAGTTTTTTTCAAGTCGACTTATCCGTCAATAAAGTTGAAGTCGAGTCGACGGGTCATGATGATGTCATCACATGGTCAGCGGAGGAACAAGACAGACACACAGCTTAAAAAAAAAAAAAAAAAAAAGCTGTGTGTCTATGGCAGCAGTGGCTCCGTCCTTTATGCGTGTATGTTTTGAACTCTGTGATAAATGAGGGTCAAAGGCTCACGAAAACTATCATGGGTAGCTCCCTCATAGCCAATGGGATGCTACGTACAGTACGTACAGTAATGTACATAGTATTTGTGTTTCAGGGGTTTTGGTTTCCTTTTGTAAATACAATTTTCTTTTTTATTCGGAGACAAAATTGAGGTAAAGGTTTTTAGCTACTTGGATCATTCGTTAGCTGGGCCTTTTGTAAGTAGAGGTACCACTGTATTTCCATGATTACATTTATTTATTTTTTTTCAGTTAAACAATGACAAAAATGTGAAGTTGTCATAATTTATTGGTTTAAAGAAATACTGAAAAGAAATATATGGAGTCATTTAAAAGGTTATTATGATCTTCTTCCCATGGGCCCTATTTAAACGGTTGGCGGGCCACATTTGGCCCCCGAACCAGATGTTTGACAGCTGTGTTCTGCATTACAAAATTTTCACTTATTCAGATAATGTTTTATACATCCTTTTAAATGCACTTTAATATTTATCCAAATTATTCCGCACATGTATCCCCCTAACAGAGACACACTGGCTTTTTCAATTTGTTTTACACTTTATTTTCCTAAAACATTAACTTCCCCTTAAGTTCTAGTCAGTTTTCCTGGGCTGGAACATCTGCTGTAATGAGCTGAAATGTTATTTATATTTCCTCTCTTTCTTTCTTTTTTTTTCATACTGACCTTGTATCTCTATTGTAATTTTCTTCAAGGATCTATTCAATTATGGGTCAGCAAAGCCACTTTTCTACTATTATGGACTCAAAATTGGTCTGAGAAAGCCCATCATTTATCTTTAATCTCTTTGTCAACACTTTGACAAGAACTGAAACGTAGCTTTTATTCTGTACCAACACAATCCGTGTATCATTTGTTTTTCAAAATAAAACCAAAAATAAGACAGCGAAACAACAAGTCGTCATTATTTGTTTCCAAAACCAAAATGAAAAAACGGATTACGATGTGGTTTTTCAGTTTTCCTTTTTGTGTTTTAATGTATAATGGGGAAAAAAAGGATAACGGCCATTTTTCGTTTTATCTTATTTACCTTTTAGTTTGTTAGCTTGTAGTAGTTTGTTAGCTTGTAGTACTGACTAATTATTTTAAGATAATTAAATTAATAGATAGAAAACCTCTTTCTTATTCTGCATTAAATTACCTTTACAATGATACTAACCTTTTGTTGATAGTATGACTATTAAGAAAGTTACGGAATTTTAAAGCTTAGATACGAGACCGGTCACAACTTAAATCTCTCCTATTGTTTCATTATTAACAAATTGACCGTTAATGGGTGATTTTAACCGTATTCAAAAATTCATAACTTTCTTAATATGTATCACAGGAGAATGATACTTATATCATTGGATTCATATTTGAAAGATCTTTCTTGTTGTGGTCGTTTCATCTGAATCAATTAAGGTTGGAAATTTTTGTCTCAAACCTATCCCATGGGCCGTATCGGAACCTTTGCCAGGCCGCATGTTTTATAATATAATATTATAATAATTATAATAAGAATAATGACATTTACTGAGGGTTGTAACTTAGGACACAAAAAACCCAAAAAAAAACACTTATAGACAATAAATGTCTAGCTAGCACTAGCTGTCATTTCGACACATTTACTCTGACACAGTTTAGATTTATGATAGAAAGACAAGTTAAATTTAATAAATGAAAAGAAAAAAAAAGAAATTTGTTTCACAGTGATAACCACAAAGAGGATCCCTCAAAGTTTCCACCCCAAAGTCTTAACAGTCCTTCTATTTAAAGACAAGTCCCAGCGAACCTATAACATCATACTGGCCAGTATTTTACCGTTGGCGCGCATTAGTGGACCATGACAGTCAAAACGGCAGTTCTGTAGCCGCGGAAAACACCTCACTCCAGGTGTACAGGAACATGATACTGCGGGCATCCAACGTCCACGTGTCCTTCTCCCTTTGGTAGTAGTCCTCTGAGCCTCGAACGGATGGTGCTGATAATGTTCGCATCATTCTGTTACTCTGCTCCTCAACTGTGGAACGAAGTACCTGGATACCTGAGGTCTGCTCAAACTGTCAGTTCATTTAAATCAGGCCTGAAAACATTATTGTTCACTGGAGCTTTTACTTAGATTATTATTTGCTTTAAAATGTTTTTATGTCTTGATTTTAATTGTCTTTTAATGCATCTTTATCATTTTAATTTTCTTCTGTTTCTGTTTTTGTGTAAAGCACCTTGAGTTGTCCTGTACATGAAATGTACTATACAAATACATTTGCCTTGCCTTGCCTAAACTAGCTAACACTGCACTAGCTAACACTGCACTAGCTAACACTGCACTAGCTAACACTGCACAGATGAAACTAGCTGCACTTTTAAATATACTTCCGCCCCAACAGTTCGCAGTCGGAACGAAGTACCATTCACAAAACAATCCCTTTGGTCTGAAGATGAAACACTTATTTTAACTGCTCTGTAGTACTAAGAAAAAAGTCTCTTTTTACTACGCTCGCTTTCTTTTTAATGTAACCGTCCTGTTCCTCCACACGGCTCTCTCACCCATCGCTTCTCTTAATGGTGTCAGCGCCCCCTATCTGTTTGACGTAAACTTAAAACAGAATATTGTCTTAGTTTTATGAACAATGAAACACACCCCAATAATAATACTGATTACATTAACATATTATATGAATCAGTGTGTATTACAGTTACACTTTACATAAGCACTACACATGTAACTGTTAAATATTTAAAAGGACACCATGTTTACAGCTGTGTTTCTCTTATTTGTACTTTTATTGAATATAGGAAAAAGGTGAATTAAAAAAGATATTGAATTTGGAAAAAAAAATCTTAGTGTATACAAACGTGTAGTGTGTATACAAACATGTGAATATAGAAATAAAAAGAGCTTGATAAGTAAATAAAAAAGCTAAAATGAAGCTCCACCTTGTCTATATGTGTATGTATCCAAACTGTATTAAAACATGAAATGATCAGAACCATTATTTTCTAACTAAACTATCACATGTCTATTCATTTACATTCATACACTGTTGACGTCCTTTTTGAACATGTTTATTTCTATTTTTGTTGAGGCTCATTTTCCTTCACCCACTGATTGTACCCACTCCAACAGCCCACTCTAAAGTCCACAGAGACCTTTGCATATTGATTTCCACAGTTTATGTCAGTGTGTATGTGACTGATGATGGCAGATGACTTATTTAGATCAAATATGAGACACATGAGGTCTGCAGAAGGACACCTCAGCCTGATTAACCACTGAAAACTACAATAAAGACAGATTAAATATGAAGTAGGAAAGGGCGGTATGGTCAAAAATATATATCCTGGTATAATTTGAGCCTCTGGCGATATACGGTATATGTCACAGTCTAGTACTTTTGTAGGATACTATAGATAAATAATAAAGTATACTTAGAATATATTCCACTGGACTTTGGCTCATTCTGAGATTGATATATTCAACCATACGTGGAAACCTTTGGACTAAATAGATGGACATGTCCACTATTCTGTCACAACCTTACATCGACTCTTAAATAGATTCTCCCATACCTTATTTTACCAAAATATAATAATAATAATTATTTCCTACCCCATTTTTGTTACTGCAGAAAATAAAACAAAATATATTAAAACAAACCAATAAATAAAGGTAAAAAATAAATAAATAAATAAATAAATGAATAAAATCAGGTGTGGGGTTTCACAGAGCCAATATATAGACAGAATGTTGATCAAAGCTGTTCTAATTTTACTGTGTATGTGTATGCAATTTATTCTTTATTCACTGCAATGTCAAATTTCAAAGTGATCCAGAATCCAGGATCTCTTCCAGATCATCACCAAAATCTAGTCAGGAAATTTTCATCAAGATCCGTCCATAACCATTTGAGTTATCTTGCTAACACACAGACACACAGACAGACAGACAGATTGGCTTAAACATAACTTCCTTGGAGCTTTTGTAGTTATTATTGTCATCCATGTTATAGTTTAAGTGATGCTGAGCTACTCTGTTGTTGTGTTGTATTGTTAAGGGAAAAAAATTATAAATGACAGCAGAATAGTTTGTTAATTGTCATATAGCTCCAAATGTACTTTCATATTTGTCCAGACTTACTTCATATTCATAAAACAAAACATCTCAATGGTAGCAATCACTGTAGCAGCACTTAGCATGCTAACATTAGCATAATCACTAACGAAATTGTAACTGTAAACAGTCATTTTAGTCGCTAACACCAGTCAGATACCATGGCTAATAGTAACTCAACTGGATATAGTAACATACAATTATTAAGGCTGGTGCAGTGTGTTATATTTAAGGCAGTGTTAACGTTTTGTTGTCATCATAAACTCTATGGCTGTCACAACTTTAGCTGTTAGCTTGTTAGCTCGCTTCTCAGACACCCTGTAAATTAAATTGTAGAGTCCTGAATATAAATATGTTGTCATCACATACCATTATAACCAATAGTATACTACATAAAACTATATATTTTATATTTGTAGCTTATTTAAACTAAATACTTCTGCTAACACAACATCTAGGAAGACTGTGGTGCTAGCTGCTTCTTAGAGCAGACATCCCAAGTCTCCTGGAAGTTCAGGGAGTCTCCCTGATATGGATAGATGCTCACTGATGCCCACAAGTCAGATAAAATATTCCGGATTGTGGACTATGCGAAAGAGTCTTTTTTTTTGACATTGCAAGTAAGAGCGTGCAGGCAAGACAATACCCCATTCATTACGCTTAGATGACTTCAATTACTGTCGGGGAGGGACTGTCGGCTAATGGTGGAACCTGTGCATTCATTCAAAGACTGCGGTCACACCAGCCACTCCAACATTTTATATGAGCTTTTATTACAGACTTTATGGTATGGTCTCCGATTCAAACGTATGCACGGTGAGCTGCTTCAGTCTGATACTTGACAGATGTGCACCTTCTCCACAAACATCAGCTGTCCGCTCAGCCTAACCCTATTTGAGAGGCTCCAGGCGGACACAGACTTCCTTGGTGTTGGGGAGTTTAGTGACCGTCACAAAATAAATCGACCGGCAACACTAAAAAAAAAAAAAAAAAAAAACAACAACTTTTCACCATTGAATAAAATGTATATTCATCTAAAATGTATAAATAAATACATGAATGAACCAATACATATATAAATGAATAATAAGTAATTATTTTCTAGCAAATGCTTACTCAAATGACCTGTTTTTGTTCAATAGTATGTGGGTCATGTGACCTCTGGACTCTAATAGGCCTTTATTTTATAGCCCTGGTCTGTGCACACAAAACACACTTCGTATATTTCATTTTCATCTGATTTTTGAAAATTTTGGAGTGAAAATTAATTAAAATTAATTAAAATTAATGGAGTGAAAATTAATTAAAATTTATATTAATTAATAATATATATATATATATATTTTAATTTTTATTATTATTGTTATTATTATTATTATTATTATTATTATTATTATTATTATTATTATTATTATTATTATTATTATTTTATGATAATAATATTATTATTATTTTATTATTTTTATTTTTTATTTTTCACTCCATTAATTAAAATTAATGGAGTGACATTTTTTTCATTTTCACTCCATTAATTTTCTGGCAATTTTTTTTACTCATTAATTACACGTTTTTGTTCAATAGTTCAGACGGGGGGGGTTGTTTGAAAAGGGGGTGGTGGGGTTGGAAGGGTCGATAAGTATCTCCCTGAAAAGAGTTTTTGTTAGAGGTAGCTGGTGGATGTTTGAAAGTTTGCATTACTGTCATCTACAGGATGGATGGTAGAACATTATGACAAATAATCTCGACTGTGGACAAAAAAAATACCTCATTCCGTGCATACTGCCTATTTGTAATATGAAGGTTAAGTGGGTGTCTGTTTTTTCACAGTGATTCAAAGAAATGTGCATTAAAACCTGCCGCTTAAGGTTAGTAAAATAATTACATTCTGTTTTGGGTTTTTTTCACACCTTTTCATTTAATGTTTGCAGTTATACATGACACCACAAAACACAGATTTAAACCATGAGGGAAATAAAGAAACAGCCAAAACAACAAACCAAAGATAGAAACTGAATATGATTCACAACCGCATGAAAGGACAGTGTATGATGGACAAATGGACAGATGGACAGATGGACAGATGGACGGACAGGTGGACAGCCAGGCAGATGCATATAATTAATTTCTTCACACTCGGTTCATTCTTTGTCTGAATGTGAACCAGATAAATACCCAGAACCCTGTACCTCAGGGGAATACTACTGAAACACACACACACACACACACACACACACACACGCACACAAATGTAGTTTTATTGTGCCTCACAATAACAATAAAACTATTGTATTATATTTTCTCACTTATTCCTCCTTCACCTCTTCTTTTTCTTCTTCTTATGTTTCTCTCTAAATCTTCACCTGTTATTTTCTCACCTCTCTACCTTTTCTAGGTGCAATAGTTTGATGTATAAATGTTCCAGATGAAAGATGAATTAGTCTGGTGTTAACACTTTTACCCCATCTAGTGGCAGCGTTACTCAGGGAAGGTAAGATTCCTTTAAAAAGAAAAAAGAAGAAGAAAACCTACGACACATGTACCATCGATGTTTCACACACACACACACACACACACACACACACACACACACACACACACACACACACACACACACATATGATGTTCATATCCAGTCAAATTCAAGGATATGAAACAGTTCAAACTCAGATGTATAAAAACCAACCAAAAAAATCCCAAACATGAGCAGGTGAAAATAATTCCATTCCTTTTATTTTGTGTTGATATAATTCTAACCCATGGAGGAGGCGAGAGGGAAGGTTTTGTTGCTTAAATCAGATAAATGGTGCTAATTGCTTCCCCATGTCCCTAGTGTATTCATGTTGTTGTTACGGATGATTAGCCTAATGAATGTGAATAATTGGAAACATGTAGACACCGTTATATTGTGCTCCAGTTCAAGGTTTCAGGGCAATGTAAGATTTAAGAGGTTTCTATAGGAAAGGAAAAAAAAAAACAGCTGCCGGTTTGTGTTTTTCTCTAGTTTAATGTTTGTGGCTAAAATATGTAATAAACAAATACATAAATAAAAACCCACATGAGTGTGAGTGGGTTCAAACTATTCAGAGAAAGTCCGAGTGTGTGTTTATAGTATTTTTTTTTCATTTAATTTTGTCTGTCCGTCTGTCTGTCTGTCTGTCTCTCAGTGGAACAAGTAAAAATCATCTTGGTATGATTTCTATTTTCTATAAATCAGTTCTTATATTAAACTGAAACCTTCCTCTTCAGGTGAATCTGTCTTATTTTAAGTGTGATGACATATTTGGACTAGAAATGAGAAAAATACACTTGGAAAGATTTACATTTTTGCAGTTTAATTATTAAAAAAACATATATCAGAATCAGGAAGAGTTTTATTGCCATTGTTCGTATAGTACACATGTAGTATACAACTAGGAATTTGTCTCGGTGTAACGCTGCAACATTCAACATATAGTATATAAATAAAAGAAGAGAAAAAAAAGAATTATATATATATATATATATATATATATATATATATATATATATAAAATAAGCATGCACCAAGATGGAATAAGATAAAAATAAATATAGCAGCCCTTGGCATCAATGAGACAGCGTAGAGTTCAACCGGTACAAACTTTATTTCATTTTCAAGCACCGTGAAACTTAAAGAAAAAAAAACAAAAACACATAATATTAATAGGTACAAAGTTCAGTTTTCTCCAAAAACACACTTCATTATACATCCAACCATTTTTGTACATGATTAAACAACAATTAAAACAACACACAAATATCAAGAAAGTGAACCAACCTCGCTCCGCCAACCAAGGGTGCAAACTCTTCAAAATATAAAGGCCACAAGCGCCTGGCTTAAACTGCATTTGAATAACAAAATATTTCACATCAATGTCATGCTTATATGCATATAAATGGACCAAAATAAAATGTCAAACATTTAGGCTTACTCTCTTTCTCTGCTCTGCTCCACATAACCTCTCTGTGTGATCACCCAGGTAAGTATGGCAAACCAAACAACAGGTGTGGCAATCAGCACAGGTGTGGCAATCAACACAGGTACTCAGCTTGTGGATGACCCCAGAACATGAATGGTTAATTTAACTTCCTCAACTGGCCACTAACACTCCCACCAAATCATAATATGATTAAACAAAACAGAGACCAACAAATAACCATATATGATTTTCCTGATGGCAACAAACTTGATTTAGGTCGCAATGTAACGGGTCAATATTAGGTCTAACAGGAAGTTTTACCTCAAACACCTTCCAGGACAAGTACTAGTTTTTGAATAGGCCGTTCAATGATTGAGGGCTTTGAGGGGGAGTGCTTTTCTATGGCTGACTTGCGCTCTCCAACTCTAAATTTGATCCGATGCACCAATCCATCAGGCCCAACTATAGTTTCATCCACTCGAGCCAAGAGCCATTCATTTCTTGGGACAGTATCCTCCTTGACAAAGTTCCCCGGGGTGGTATAGCAATTTTAGGCTTCATCAGGAGAAGATGGTTTGGAGTTAAGGGCTCAAGCAACGTTGGATCATTGATTCCAACAACACTGAGAGGACGGCTGTTTACAATCGCCATTGCTTCATTGAACAAAGTTCTGAGAGTTGCATCATCCAGTCTTCCTGCACTCTGAGCAACAGTAACATTTAGAACACTGCATATGGTCCGTATTTGCTGCTCCCAGATGCCACCTGCATGACTACCTGCTCCTCTCAGACTAATAAAGCATCTCAAAGCATTGATAAAAGCATCAGTGGACAAGTTATCAAGCGTCTCAACATGAACTGCACGTGAGGATAAACATGTGAGGAGTAGTCCATATCTCTTTGTCTCCTCACGACCATTCTTTACAACAAAAGGGCCAAAACAATACATTCCACTGAATGTAAACGGAGCTGAGATATCACAGTGTTCTTTTGGAAGATCGGACATTCTTTGTTCTTCCACTGGTCTTCTTTGCTTACGACACTGCACACATTTGTATATCAACTTAGTAATTGTTTTGCTCCCACCTATTACCCAAAATCTGTTTGCCCGCAACTCCATCAACAATTGATTTCGACCTTGATGGCATACTTGACTGTGAAAGTGTGACAAGATCAGCTTGGTGATATGTCTGTCTTTTGGGAGAATGGGGTGCTTTTGCTCTTCACTGAGGATTGATCCTTTAAGTCTTCCCCCAACACGAAGAAGTCCTTCCTCCAGAATGGGATTGAGCTTAAAGAGCTGACTTGACTTTGGAAGACTTGATCCCTGCGGCTTTCCTTGAAGAAGCCTCATCTCAGAAGGGAATGCTTGTTGTTGCAATAGACTTAAAACGTCCCCAGCAGAAAGCAGAAGCAGAAGAAATAACAGCCCACCAACTCTGCCAAACAACAAAGAGCTAGCTGCTGCTAGGCTGCAACATCCGAAAGTGAGGGGCATCTGATAGTGTCCATCCTCTTCTTGCTTGATATTATCACTCAGAAAATGTATGAACCGAGCGTCGTCTTGAGACACGTACTTGTCCTCATGGCTCCTTTCATTGAAGTCTGACTCCATAACATTTAACACATCCATAACAGTGGGCACAAGCTGTTCTTTAACTGAAACACGATGCACAAGACTACGGCTCCCCCGTCTATCCAGGTGAGGGTTGGCTGACCCTATGATGCTCCAGCCGAGAATAGTCCGTTGAGCAAAGGGTTCATTTCCACCACCCATAATAACCTCAAGGGGAGCTAAAGCCGATGGGCAATCATGGCCGATAAGGAGTCCCACCTCACAATCTTGAAGCGGTGGTAACTTATTAGCTAGATGGCTGAGGTGAGGCCACTGAAGTGCGGTGGTTTTGACAGGGATATGGGATTTGTCCACTGGTATGAAGTCACGTGTATAAGCCTGTTGTATTTGGACATGTACTTCAGAGTTAAATCCCCGTACTTGAAAACCACTAGTGGTGTTACTGGCTATGATGGTGTCGACAGCTGTCATTGTGCTTAGTTTAAGCTGGACCGGCTGTTTTTCCACATTCAGTTCTCGAAGTAAATCTTCCAGAATAAATGTGGAGTCACTTTGTGCGTCGAGAAGAGCATAGGTGAGTATTTCTCTCCCGGGTTCAGTTGGTGAGGACACAAAAACAGGAACGATACTGGATGTGGTGAATGCATCTTGAGACAAGGCATGGGACATAACTTTATGGACTTTGTTTATATGGCCCCCTGTGGCAACAGAGTCATTACTTGTCATTTCTGCAGATCTCCCATTTTCTTGGTGCAAGCAGGTGGGATGACGTCTACCACATGTGCTACAAGTTTGTCGTCTTCTACAATCCCTGGCATTGTGCCCAATTCGTAAGCATCCAAAGCATAAATGATGTTCATAAATAAAGGCTCTTTTGTCATCCATGGGTTTTGATGCAAAGTCTGGGCAGTCAGCAATACCGTGTACTTCACTTTTACAGACTAAACATGACAGCTTTGATTTAGAGCCTTCTGGTGTTGCTGATATGGAGCCCTTCATTTGAGTGTTGGTGTTGAATATTTTGGCTTTATTTGGTAACCCTTCGTCACTTGTTCTTATATTTATCAAAAAAGGGGAAGCGATTGGATTACAAACAATCCTGGCTTCCTTTTGCATGAATTCTGTGAATTGTAGAAAGCTTGGATAATTACCGGATCGATCCAACTCCTCAACAACACTGCGACTCCATCTGTGCACCAGCCACTCAGGCAGTTTCTTGAGAAGTTTGTGATTTTCTTCACAGTCGTTGAGGATGGACAAGCCTTTAACATGTGGAATAGCTTCAGCGCAGCCTTGAAGAAAATCTGCAAACTCTCTTAGTGCTCTTGGGTTGTTGTTGGCTATCTTAGGCCAATTAATGAGTCTTTCCCTGAATGCTCTTTGGACTATAAAGGAACTGCCATACCGGTCCTCTAAAACAGCCCAGGCACCACAGTATGCATCCTCTGAGTTGCGGTAAAAGAAACCTTCCACGGCCTTGCGTGCCTCTCCTGCCAAATAACTCTTCATATAGAGCATTTTCTCACTCACTGGGAGGGGCTTCTGATCAATCAGGGCCTTAAAGGATACCTTCCAGTCTATGAACTTTAAGGGGTCGCCTGTAAAAATTGATGGCTCTGGGACAGGTAAACGGCATAAACTGAAGGCATTTGTCATTGCTTGAGTCAAAATGGCTTCTTGAGCAACACTGGCATCTCCATGAGTAGGTCTTTCATGTTGAGGCACAAAAGGGGTAGCTAGTGGACTTAGAAAAGGTTTGTGTTCTGTGTTAAGACTGCCGAATGGAACCTTCTCCGTCACTTCAATAAAGTCTCCAGGTGCATCAAACTGGTTGTAGGCTTTCACACGTGCCTCTGCCACCTTGACTTCACTGTCAGCTTGCAGCTGCTGTAACTTTGATTTCTCCTTACCCAGCTTTGATTTCATTTCGGCCTCCTTTTGTTTGAACTCTGCCAGCATTTCTGTTTCCTTTAGTTTCCAGTCAGTCTCCAGTTTCTCCAGCCTTGCTTGTTGAACATGTAATGTTTGGATAGCTTTTAATTGTTCCACTTTGGCAGCAAGGTCAGCCTCTGCATCAGCTCGTTTACTGGAAGACCTGGAGATGGCACTCACTTGATCATCACCTACTTTATACGATGAAACCTCGGTTTCTGTGTTGGTTCTTCCAAAAACAGATCCGTATTCTCTTTTATTTAGCTGCATCCTTACTCTTTCCTTCTCAAGACAATCATTGAAAGTAACTGCTTGTCCAACATTTTCCATTCGTTTATTAAGAAGGCCACAAATCTCAGATGATAAAATACTGCACACATCCATTTTCTTGACAATGTCTGGAGTGCTTGTGAGATCGAGTTTGATTGACTCATAATGCTGGCACACTTTGTCATGTTTAGCTTTAATGTTTCTTTGCATTCCCTCAAGATCCTCTTCTAAGCAGAAAGTCTTTAATTTGGCTCTTATCTCCTTAGCTTCAAGTCTCCAACCCTCGTATGCCCTGTTAAAAGCTTTTACCCTTATCCTTTGTTCCTGCATTTGCAAATCTTGGCCTTTTGCTGTTAAGGTTCGCTCACGGGAGCTGGACCTTATCTGTTGAGTTTTGGCTTTTAAGTTTTCAGAACCTGTAGCCATTTTTATTGTTTAACCCACTGTTGATATATAATATATGAAAAAACAAACAAACAAACAAAAAAACTAAAGTAACTTTGAAGTGTTTTATCTGAGCTCAATCTGATAAATAGAGGTTTTAAAATATTGTAAACCATAAATCAGTTTACACCTTATGAACACATCAAAAGCTTATAATACCACAACATATGAAAAATTTAAATGAAATTTACCATCAAAGTCCCCTTTTAACCAGCAATTTCATTTCAAAATAAATGGAGGAAAGAATCACACCTTCAGAGCATTATAAATTGTTTAGGTCATGTCATAGAAAGTTTTAAAATGTCCATTGTTTCATACCATAGGCAAAAGCAGAGAGCTGTTCAACCTTTACTTAAACAGTTCAGTGTCTCTGTGAGTGACTTTTACCCTCAGCTGCCAAAGGTCTATCGCTGCAGTTGTAGCATTGAGAAGCCACAGAGGGGGGATGGTACTTGATAGAAGATGGCTCCAATTAGTGGTCGAGTTTCACTGTAGCAGCCCTTGGCATCAATGAGACAGCGTAGAGTTCAACCGGTACAAACTTTATTTCATTTTCAAGCACCGTGAAACTTAAAGAAAAAAAAACAAAAACACATAATATTAATAGGTACAAAGTTCAGTTTTCTCCAAAAACACACTTCATTATACATCCAACCATTTTTGTACATGATTAAACAACAATTAAAACAACACACAAATATCAAGAAAGTGAACCAACCTCGCTCCGCCAACCAAGGGTGCAAACTCTTCAAAATATAAAGGCCACAAGCGCCTGGCTTAAACTGCATTTGAATAACAAAATATTTCACATCAATGTCATGCTTATATGCATATAAATGGACCAAAATAAAATGTCAAACATTTAGGCTTACTCTCTTTCTCTGCTCTGCTCCACATAACCTCTCTGTGTGATCACCCAGGTAAGTATGGCAAACCAAACAACAGGTGTGGCAATCAGCACAGGTGTGGCAATCAACACAGGTACTCAGCTTGTGGATGACCCCAGAACATGAATGGTTAATTTAACTTCCTCAACTGGCCACTAACAGTAAAAATATGTAATGTGCAAGTCAGTGCAAATGAGACAGAGGCATTATGTTGATCACTTCTTTGCGTTTAAATTATTATAACGGATGCTTAAAAACAGACTACCCAACGGCTTCTTTACCTACAAGTGAATATGACACAGGTGTATATAGTTATTTTACATAGTTCTTAGTCATTTGTGTGTGTGTGTGTGTGTGTGTGTGTGTGTGTGTGTGTGTGTGTGTGTGTGTGTGTGTGTGTGTGTGTGTGTGTTGTATAGTTCTTACATAGATATTGATCATTATTTTGTGTTAACTGTAGAGTTTATGTAATACTCCTTTTTTACAATAACTGGAAAATGCGTAACGGTAGCATGTCAGAACTTCCTGTAAAACATCACAGTAGAAAGTTGCTAAGATGGAGAGAGTCTTCTTAACTTCTTTAAGGGATTTGACACTTATTACATTTATGAATATTGGAAGAATCATAGAGGAAAATGTGACAAAGGCTAAACATTTGTAGGTTTTAAATGAAACATTTTTCATGGTTACATGGTTTGAAGCTCAGCTACTGTTTGGGTGTTTATGGGTTAAAAGTATACATGTTAAAAACTTCCCCCAGTTTGTCCACAAAACACCCCAATTTATCCATATTTATGATGTTTGCACGTTATAAACAAGATGAAAGATGGGGGGGGGATGGGGGGAAAATGGAATTAAAACAAAGCGTGCGTTTCTGAGCTTGAATTGATCCAGAGCGAACAGTGAATTTTACAGCCTGTTTGTGTTTCAATCATCCCAGCCCTGTTAGCTCTCATATAGTACAGTTATTTTCTATGTTTTGGAGGATGTACGAGAGGGAAACGCTCTGAATAGAAGAGCAGAGCGAAGACAATGATGTTCAATATCAGATGGAAACATACAAATATGATTCACAAACGCAGTCAGTAGAGCAAAGAGCATTAGGATTTGCCAATTTCCAGGCTAAACATCTGCTGGGATCCTGCAAATATTGTATTTACAAAACTGGCTCATGAGCATATTGGCCTAAGCTGCCAAACCGATTGAGCCGCTCTGTCTCTGTGTCTCTGTCTTTTTCACTTCCTGTGTCTCTCTCTCTCTCTCTGTCTCTCTCTGTCAGTATCTATCTCTCTCTCTGTCTCTGTCTTTCTCTCTGTCTGTCTCTGTCTCTCTCTGTGCCCCCCCCCCCCCCCCCCCCCCCCCTCTCTCTCTCTCTCTCTCTCTCTCTCTCTGTGTGCCACCAAGCAGACATTTCGGTCATAATTTGTTGATTCCACTCAGCCATGACTTAACCCTTTACTATTGTTGTGTACTTTTGTTTTTTTTGTTTTTTTCAGAAAAATCCCTTGTCAAATTAAAACTCCAGCTGTTCTTCAACCGTTTGGAATAAAGATTCAAAAAAGGGTTCTTTGTAAAGGTAACACCCTGTAGTCTGGACTAAAGTACAAATTTTACTGTTTATTTAACAGGAAAAAATCTGTCGACTTACATTTAGTAATATATTTTTCATTTAACCCCCCCCCCCCCCCACACACACACACACACACACACACACTCCTCGTTGTAATTTTTGGGTGAAAGCCAGGGTGTATTAGTCTGTATTTAGTACGACTGGGACCCTATGCTTTGGTGCCGATTCGATTCTTATACGATTTTCTTGGGTGCCATTTCAATTTCAATTGCAATATATATATATATATATATATATATATATATATATATATATATATATATATATATATATATATATATATATATATATATATATATATATATATATATATGTATGTGTGTGTGTGTGTTATTAAAATAATGTGAGGTCCCAGGATCGGGATGTAATGTTGGGAAGATGTTAAAACACAACATCGCTTTCTTCCCTTTTTCCATTTTCTCTGGGAAAGTGAAACATTTAGGGATGATTTATAAATACTGTCAGAAAGATGTGAGGCTTTCTTTGTGGGTTCTTCAGCCACCCGTGTCATTTTAATTGATTATTTCATTCATTTTGGACTGACTGCTTTGTTTCCTTGTGTGCGCTCTGATCCAGGAAGTTGCTGGTGATATGTTCCCGTTGCCGTTACTTTACTGATAAATGAATATGGCAGAAAAATTGTCTAGGAAAAGCAATTCCTCAGGCGTCACAACAATTCCTCCCCTCATTTTTCACATCCGTTGAGAAAGGAAAGGATAGAATTTGACTGCTTTTCTGCACCGGGAGATATACTGAAGCCCCGCCTGACTTTTTTTATGTGAAGCAAACCGTCTTTTTCCTCTTTCTCACCTCTTCAAGTTGGATATATGCAGAGATCTGTCATGTTGATATACACCCTTCTGAAACATATGTTTGTATGTGTGAGAAACAGTCGGACGTAGCAGAGCCCGGAATGTTTCCATTATTTCCTTTGGTTTCTTCCATCGTGCAGGAGTCTCATCCATCTGCTTCAGTCTCTATGATTCTTCTGTGTGTTGGAGGTTAAAGGTACTTTGCATGAAGATTAAGTGTGCTCTTTGACAGCTCCGGTCCCTAAGAAAGACCGATGGGTTGCTTGAATAGACACCTGACCTTTGGGTCGCCAACGACCAAAAGTTTGTTCCTCATTGAATAAACCTCTGTGCTTGACCGATGTTCCATTATTTATTTATTTAATTGTCTCAAACGTTGAAATAAAAGGAAATAAATAAGTGGTTCTAGTGGTTTGTGGCTGCGGCTCAGTTGGTAGAGTGGGTCGTCTGAGAACTGAAGGGTTGGTGGTTCGAATCCTGCTCTGTCCTTGTTATGTGCTGTTGTGTCCTTGGGCAAGACACTTCACCCTCCTTACCTCCAGTGTCTAACACTGGTGTATGGATGTGTGTGAATGTTTGGTGGTGGTCAGAGCAGAAGTAGGTTCAAAATGGCCGCTGTGCTTCTGTCAATGGCTACATATGTAGCTTACCACCACCAGAGGGAGCATGTGAGAGTGAAGGATCAATGAATCCACTGTGCACTTTGAGTATGTGACGACATAGACAATCACTATATAAATCTAATCCATTATTTTATGTCTGAAACCAGAGCATCAGGGGTGTAATGGTTTGCGTGCACTGCCGCATCCGCCACCGCAGAAGGTTTATCGCATTAACGCGATAACTTTTAAATGGCTGGATGGATTTTTCCCCAAACTTGGTGTGCTAATGCTCTAGGACAAGTACATGAACTCATTAGATTTTATTTTTCAGGTAATTCGATTTTTTTGTTTTACTTGCACAGTTTATAAAAGTACTTTAATAATTTAATGGGGTTTTTTTGCACTAAAACAAAAACAAAACTTAGTTATTTATAGATTATTGTGCTATAATTTGTCTTTTCCAGCCCACTCGAGATCAAATCAGACTGAATGTGGAACCTGAAAGAAAATGAGTTTGAGACCCTTGATTTAACCTTTAATCATGTATGATTTATTTTAAATATTCCTAAAAAATTCAACCGTTTTGTACACTAGGTGACCGTTCAAAAGATGCTGATAGAATTGATCTTGTCATCATCTGAGCATGCTCAGTGCAGTCCTGTGGAATGAGGGGTAAAACACAGAGCAGTGACACAGACTGGATATTAAAAGAAAAATAAATGGTTTGGTGTTTTATTTATTTATTTATAATAATAATAATAATAATAATAATAATAATAATAACTAGAAAAGCACTCTGAGAGTGCAGACCTCCGCCAAGGTAGACCCCCCCACCCCGATCACCACCAAAATGAAATCAGTTCTTCCTGTTCACATTTCCAACATATCCTGAAAATTTATAATTTCATCAAAATCTGTCCATAAGTTTTCGGGTTATCTTGAACACAGACAAACAAACAGACAGGCGGACAAACAGATAAACAGATAAACGCGGGCAAAAACATAACCTCCTTGGCAAAGGTAATAATAATAATAATAATAATGATAATGATAATGCTGATAATAATCATGATAATAATAATAATAATAACTAGAAAAGCACTCTCAGACCACAAACCTCCTCCAAGGCAGACCTCCCCTTTCAAATGAAGACAGGTCCACCAAGGACGTTATGTTTCTGCCACAGTTTGTTTGACTGTTCGTTAGCAAGATAACTCAAAAATTTATGGATGGATCTTGATGAAATTTTCAGGTCCAGGTTCAGACTAAATGCAGACATATATTCACCTCCTGATGTTGTTCAGTTAAATTTAACAGAATTTTTTTTCTTAATGTTAGCCTTTATTTTGTTGTTATTTAAAATGCTGATGTTTGTGTCTTGTCAGTGGACATTAATACAAGTTGTTTATTTCTAGATAGACGTGTGTCTGTGTTGTTCCTCTGCTGACAATGTGATGACGTCATCACTATTCAAGTTCGACTCTATTGATGGAAAAAAGCTGAAAAAAAGCTGAAATCCTTAATGCCCTAATATATATATATATATATATATATATATATATATATATATATATATATATATATATATATATATATATATATACACAGTATATATACACACACACACAGTTTTCCTTGTCTTTTTTTATTTTTATTGTTATTCGCAGTGTTGTGGTGATTTTTCTTCCATCATTTCTTCTTTTTTATCATGTTTTTATTGAGTTTTGTGTGGAGGAAAAAATAAATCATTCAGCTAATCTTTCTCACATTTTTAGTTATTACTTCATGGAGGAAATATTTCTAATAAATAAAAAAATAAATCTTCCTGATCATTTTGTTGGCTAAGAACAGTATAGTTTAAATAACCATGAATATACCAGAGAACAGCTGTGGGAGAACTGTCCACCAGTTTGACTGAAAGGGTTAAATAATAAAAGAAAAGTGAAAACTATTTCCTCATTTCATTGGAAGTTGAAGCAGGCTCTGATTTTATTTTATGTATTTTTTTTTCCAGTGTATAGAAACAGTCTTAAACATGTGTGTTTTTAACTGTAATATTTAACAAAGTCAGCCTAAAAAAGGCTGATTATTTGAAGTTTCCTTCTGTGAGGGCGCCCCTCAGGCATCGCTGCTGTGTTGCGTTCACGCACCGGATGCTTTGAGCTTTCACTGTGCGCTCTCATCACTGCAACCCACTCCACACTGATAAGACACGGTTAAAAATATTATTATTTTGTATATCATCTTTAAACAGCACGAATGATACTAGAGCGACTGTCAACCTGTGTGACAGAAAACGACCACATCGTGACACGAGTGATGTTAGTACTAAATCCTCTGGAAATACTCTGCGTGCACGTGCAGACACTATTATCACTCATCATTATTATTAATAGCATTATTATTATTATTATTATTATTATTATTATTATTATTTGCATGAGTGGATTGACTAGGTTATAAAAAAAAATGACAGAATCCACTTTGATGGAGACGAGATTCCCCTCAGCATCATCATCACCATCCTCCTCCTCATCACCTCCCTCCCTCTCTCCCTCCTCCTCCCCCCTCCCCTCTGTGTCTGTCCTCCTCATAAATCTATTGGCCGTGGTCTCGGCTTCACTATCCAATGCTTTGCTGATCAGACTGCAGTTGTATTTGGGAGAAGTTTGCAGCTGGCGGCGCACAGACAAACGGCATTCCCTCCTGTCGTCTTTCTCCCTCTCTCTCTCTTTTTTCTCTTTCGCGCGTGGACTGTGGAATTATGACAAGAGGTGACCCAGACTCCATCACCTTGTGTTGAATATAATCTCTTCTTTTTTCCCCCCCTTCTTCTTCTTCTACACACCGACATTGAACACACCATGGATATAGGAGTCCGCATCCTTTTGGCTTTCCTCTTCTTCCACCAGGTAAGACTGTTAAGAGCCTCCCGGTGCCGGTGCTGGTGCCGGTACCGGTGCGCGCGCGGACGGAGCGGCATTCACGGGCGCAGTTTTATTTATTTCACACCTATTTTCTGTTCTTTTTTTGGAGGTTGAATCACTACGTTTCTTGCTGTTTCTACTGTTTCTTCTTCTTCTTCTGCTGCTGCTGGTTTTTTTTATCCTCCCGTATGTTGGCTGCTTCTTGTGTGAGCTTTTCAAGTTTGTCCCGACTCTTCTCTCTATCTCTACATGTCTACATTTGAACGCATCCAAGTTCATCCACGTCGGGTTTTTTTTTTTGTTTTTTTTTTTACGCGGAAAAGCCTTTTTAAAAAAAAGGTATAGCGTGTAGAAATAAAGGTGTATTTGGAAAACTGAAAGAAAAGATAAGGATGGAGATGGAAGTGGAAGAGAGAGAGG
>CM035788.1:4165673-4308173 GCA_020466265.1 Siphamia tubifer
AATGCTTTATGCGAAATTGTGTATAAGCAATACATTAATAAACATAAATAAATAGCTAATAAATGGTTAATACTTCATGAACAAACATTAACAAATAGCTAATAAATGGTAGTGGGTTGTGTGTAGGTGTTAAAAAGAGTTACCTATAAATCCAATCCATCATCATACATGTCACCTTTAAAGTTGAGTCACAGAAATAGAATAGACATAGAATTTTACAAGATATTCTCATTTTCCAAGAGTACCTGTATGTGTCTTTCTTTGACCTGGATTTGTGAATTCTGGCTTATTTACAGACTGGACCACCACTGTGTGTGTGTGTGTGTGTGTGTGTGTGTGTGTGTGTGTAGGGTTGGGGGTTGGAGACGGGTCTGTTCTTTCTGGCAAACCCACCAGAAACAGTGGGAAAAATTGTGACAAGCCCAAATGCTAATGAGTTCATTAAGTGAGTTATTCCGACAGTAATACAAACACATACCATATGGCGGTGTTTGTCGCCATGGTGTTAAGAGCCGCGCCATCCCATCATACAAACGTGCACACACTTATTCCACCTGACTTGCCGTTCACATCAGATAGCACAAACTACCCTGGAATCCTGGAACGTCCAATCTCGGTCCATTACAGCGTGGCCTGTGTGGGATCGAATGAGGAGTTCTTATTTATAGACGCTCAGGTAGGAAGCCAAGTTCTTCTTCTCCACTGCCGTACACACTTACTGTCCTTGCACCACCCACCACCTCACACACACACACACACACACACACACCACCAGCAGCTCTCTACTTGGCAATAAATCCCTGTTTTCCAAATGAAACGTTAAGCAGCCTCTCCTGGTGGAGCAATGATTCAGAATAAGCGCCACACAGCTGGGAGCTGCAGGTGCAGGAATATTTCTGTTCTTCTTTTTCCTCCACCATCCACTTTCAGAGGTGGTGCGTTCAATCAAAACAGGGCCCTTTTAAACCCACAAACATGATAACCCCAAGAAAACATACCAAAAAATTTGCAGTTTTTAACGTATTAATCCCAGGGTGCCCAAACTTTTTTTGTTTTTTCTTTTTTTAAATAATGATAATACATTTTAGATGTTTCGCCTGGGTGCAATTTGTGAGGAGGGGGGGGGTTCATCCCTCCCTCTGGTTTTGAACATCACCATTCGGGTCTGTTAAGATCCATTGATTTTGCTGCCCGCATGTGTCTGGGCCTCGTGGGGCTGGGACCCACACCAGCCACCACTTTCATGACACCGTGTGGTTTCTGGGAGACCACCTGAGTCCTGTCTGCATTAAACTCCTGTGTTTAAAATGGGTCAGGTGGGTTACCGACATCACAGTTGACCCCTGGCACCTGTTGTACCTACATGGCCCCCCCCCCCCCTTTACGCAATGCAGTTCGTGTGCCAGGGCAAAAGGGGTCCCGTCCCTCCCAAGGCCTTGCGTCTAGAGTCGTGAGCCACCTTAACCCACGGAGCAGCCTGTCGCCAGCAGAGGAAATGCTCCCGGTGGGGACACAAACGAAAACCTGGGGGAGATCCCACGAGGGGATCCTCCCAGCGGCCGACCCAGACCTGCTGACTGTGAATCCCTCAGGAGGACTTCGCGGACCCCACATGTTTACCTTTCAACAGTTTCACGTCCGCTTGAACTTACTGTTCAAAGTTCTTTTCAACTTTCCCTTCAGGTACTTGTTGACCATCGGTCTGGTGTCAGTATTTATGCATTAGCTAACACATTAAGGTTAGCTTACCAGACTAGCATCAATGATAAATAGCACTAACAGCCATCTAATCAACCTAATGTCATGAAGAAATAAGGAAATATGAATGTGTAATTACATTCTATATGCTATTTCAAGATTATTCTTTGTGGTTAGCGTGATGATGGCTGACAGTACTGATGATATGTTAGTGGTGCCATTAGCCGACTTAAACTTTATATCGCCTTCAACCCAGTTACTGTAGCCTTTGAGCAAGACAGCCCAGGGAATATTGCAGTCCTTACACATCTGTTTTTCAATTACTAACTTCGAATGACTGAGAAGTTGGTGGTCCAAACTGCTGGCATGATGCCAACGCAAACATTCACTGAAGCTAGTGATTGACAACATATGGAACTGTGTACTTCTGTTTAACCTCCATACCCCTCAAGTGTAAAAATGGTTGCCAGGTGAATAAGGGGAATCCTCAGTAATGCAAAGTCTGTTCACATTTAAGATTAAAACACATGAGTAGGTTACAACTTTTAACTCTGACTAGGAACTAGATTAAAATTTTAAACTGGTACACATTTAAAAGTTGTAAGATAGTTTACTTTGAAAATTTAAGGCAATTAGTTTCCTGAGTTTTTCCAAAGCAAAGACAACTTATTAGATTTTACCGTGTAATATTTATTAGATTTGTGGGAATTTATTACAATTACAATTTTGGAACGTAACAATTTTTTGATATTCCACAGATGTAATAATTATTACATTGTTTTATTGCGTCCCACAAACATAAATGTTCATAATAATAATAATAATAATAAAGTACATTTATTACATTTTACAGTGTACATTTGTTGGATGTGAACCCTCCTGTTCACTTCTTTAGGAGTCGGTTGCGATGGATAATCCAAACTTAACTCATTATCTTAGATTTAACCAGTAAATTTGGCTTCACTATTGAGTCGCATACCAGTTCTCTGTGAATCAGTGAATGACAGCACCAACATTTCCCACCGTTTCCCATCTTTTCTCTTTAATTAATGTGATTTACCAACCTTAATCCCCCTTTATTTCCTCTCCATGTTCAGCACCACATCCTCATTTTCCTACTCTCTCTTTCTCTCTCTCTCTTTTTGTCTCTGTCATTCCTCATTTCTCTTTCATCAGTCGAGGAAAATGCAGTTGAACTCGTTGTTGAAATTCCGGGCCTTGCATCTTGGGCGTGTCTGTGGAAAGATTTGCTGAGGTGGACGTTTACGAGAACGGTGACCAACAGACTGTTAAAGTTCCTGTTTAAGGCGCCGCAGGCTAAGGGAGAGAGAGAGCCAAGCCAGGTCACGGACTACAGGAAAAAACATCTTCAAGTTGCCATGGTGTCCTGTTACCTACAGACTAGACTGACCTTGGTGATGACACACTTTTCGTTGTCATACAAGAGGAGAAGCCATATGTGAACACACTCAGACTTTTATCCTATCACGTCTGACTTGTTCCTTTCTTGTTCTTCCAACTTTGTTCTGTCTCACCTTTACTTGGTCTCGCAGGCGGAAGATTGATGTCGCAAATTTCACAAAGAAAAGGACATCGGCGGTCATGGAATGTCAGTGTTATTAATTATTCACGGCTGCAGCTACAGGTGTGAGATCTTCTGCACAGACCAGACAGGGTTCTGCTGGAGGCTTTTGGAACGTCCGTATGTCAGACGTCTCTTATAGAAACATCTGAACTGACATTCAAACACTGGCTTCTGTCCACAAATACAAGACGTTTTCTTTCATTAACCCATTAAGACACACTGCTACATTTCCGATGCTTTTTTTCCTCTATATATTTAACTTTTCTGAAGTGATTTATCACCATTTATGATGAAATAATCCTCTATATTTAGCATTTTTCTGGTAAAAAAAAAAAAAAAAAGTATTTTCCAATATCACTGGTCTAAATCTATAATGTTTCCAGAATAAAACTAATGAAATGTTTCAGTATCATATGTGTGTTAGTGGTAAAGAAAACTGAAGTCTTAAATGTTGGTTGGATCAAGTTTCCAAGATAAGTCTGGGCTCAAAATGTGACAAGACAACAGGTTTTACTACTGTTCGTACTACTACTACTGCCACTACTACTACTACGACTACTGGTACTACTATGTCTACTACTTAAATACTAAAATAAAAATGCATGGGTTCCAAAGTGCTGTACAATAATAATAACCAATAATATAATATAAATACAGCGGTACCTCTACTTACGAAAGAGCCAGCTCACGATTAATGTAAGTAACAAAATTTTTTCGTCTCTGAATACGAAAGAAAATTCTACTTACGAAAGGAAACTGAAACCCCTGAGACGTAAATTCTATGTACATTACTGTACGTTATGTACGTAAATACGTCATGTACATACTGTACGTAGTATCGCACTGGCTATGAGGGAGCTACCCATGATGCTTTTGGTGACCTCTGACCTTCATTCAGCACAGAGTTCTAACCATACATGTGTAAAGGACAGCGCCACCAGTGCCCTGAGTCCCCCCGTGCACGTCCACATGTCCACCTACAGAAGTGAAACAGGAGACAACAAAAAAAGAGCCATCATTCCACCAGCATGAACAAGGGACATGCCGGCGAAACCCTATGAACCCTCTGAAACCCGTGGAAAAAAAGCACCACCAAAAAATGTCCAGGAGCCGGGCCATCGCCCACCGAGATGAAGCACGCGCTCTGGAAATTCACGATTTCGTTGCATTATTTAAAAAAAAAACAACAACAACCTGTTGTTGCATCGAGCTTCGTTTACATTTCTAATGAAATACCGAACTATGTTTTGAAAAAAGAATGCAATGAAATCATACATTTCCTGAGCGTCTAACTCTGCACTCGACAATCGACTATTTTGGACCTGCTCCTAAAGACGTCTCCTGCATCTGGAAAAGTAGCAGTTTGAGATCAGTAACGACAACATGAAGACTTCAGAACACTTGGCTTTGCCTTTAGAGACCCTCTACTTACTACCATGTAAGTGTGATGGTGTTTAGAACTTTAGAAGAGGTCTGTTTTGTGTTAGTAAAAAGACATGTCCTAATCCCTTCCATGTTAACATTGTTTGGCTCAAAAAGGCAAAATAGAAATTTCTCAATATACATCCAACATATACATTTACTCCCAATCATCATCTAAAAATTGAGGTAAAATAAATTTTTTCTCTGGATACTCCCTTTAACACTCCCATATTTGCTGTGTAGAAGAGTTAGATTTCCAGTTAGATCAGCTGATGGCAGAAGCTTCCATACGTTTGAGGAAGCAGGTGAAGTTAAAGCAGTATAATTAGGGAGCAGGAAGGTTCATCTTGCAGCCTCTATGTTCTAATATTGGCTCCAAAAGGTCAGACAAACTGTCAACTTGCCAAATTTAAGGCTTCGGAAGTTGCTCCCTTTTATACAAAATCCCTTCCATCATCACTCGCTCCTCAGGCAGTATTTAAGGATGCTCGGTCTCTATGGAGCTCCTGCTCTATCGATGGATTTCATTCTCCAAAACAATGTGTAAATTGAACAGAACCATGTCGTGTCCATCACGGTTACCATGATTCATCCTTGGACTGCATTGTTTCTTAGATGAGGGGGTTTCTTTGTATGTGAAGTGTCCTTTCAGACCTATTATTCTCCTGCTACAAGGGCTGTTCCAGTGATGGGCTTTTTAAAGTGGAGTCTGGCTAAGGAGCAACAGCATATGACAAGCTGCAAAGACTAATGATGACACAAATAAGGAATGCTAGTCATCAAACGGGGGTGATTTCTTCTTAAGTTCTTCCTGTCCGTATCCCTCACCCCTTTCCTCTTCAGTGCTGTCTTGCCTCATATTTGTGTTTAGATCCTGTAGTTGGGCAGAAGATTTAACAGTCTAATCTGGACAGAGTTTTATTCTCATTTCTTGTTCACTATTATTATTATTATTATTATTATTATTATTATTATTATTATTATTATTATTATTATTATTATTATTATTATTATTATTATTATTCATTCATTCATTATCTGAACCCGCTTTATCCTCACTAGGGTAGCGGGGGTCACTGGGGGCCTAATCCAGCTACAATGGGCAAAAGTAACCACCGCAGACAGAAGCTGCATTTGCATTACCCTTGGAAATTCACAAAATGTAAATGGCACTATAAAAAAACTGGTAATGGAAACACATGAATAAAAAAAAAAACCCACTGAAATATCAAAGAAAAAATGTTTCGCTTTCATGACATGGTTTTTCAGATGTTTCCATATTCTAATATATCGCAAAACCACATCGGAAACACTTTTTCCGCGATTATACGTCACTGGACGTAACGTACATGGTCACATGATCACTTCTCTGAGTGAAAATGATGCGATACACATGGACAGAGGAGGAGACAGAGACTTTTCTGGAAATAATTCAGGAGAAAAAAATGTAGCATAGAAATGCAGCATGATATCAAGACATGGAAAGGTTCATCTTCCAGCAGTGAAATCTCACGGGATGATATTTCACGAGAGTTATGATGTTCCTGCCTAGAACAACCGTCAATGGAAACACGTTCAAAGCACAAATATATTCATTATCTGAACCCGCTTTATCTTCACTAGGGTCATGGGGGTCACTGGGGGCCTAATCCAGCTACAATGGGCGAAGGCGGGGTACACCCTGTATGAGACGCCAGTTCATCGCAGGGCTGAACATATATAGACAAACAATCACTCTCACATTCACACCTATGGCCAATTTTAGATTAACCAATTAACCTATCAGTGCATGTGTTTGGATGGTGGGAGGAAACCGGAGTGCCCGGCGAAAACCCACGCGGACACAGGGAGGACATGCAAACTCCACACAGAAAGGTCTGGTGTGGGATTCGAACCAGGGTCCATCTTGCTGTGAGGCACGAGTGCTAACCACTGCACCACCGTGCCGCCCTATTATTATTATTATTATTATTATTATTATTATTATTATTATTATTATTATTATTATTATTATTATTATTAATAATAATAATAATAATAATAATAATAATAATAATAATAATAATAATAATAATAATAATAATAAATAGCGAGAAAGCTTAAATGGAGTTAAGGCAGTAGATTTTACCCGAGTTTTACTGTGGTTGGAACAGTTGGCGGGTAAGTAGGATTTCTACTATGGGACTTGGAGGTTTCAGTCTCCTCTATATTCTACTTATCTTTGTTCTTTCTAGTGTAAAAACATGAAGCCGACCAGTCTGTGGTGGTAGAGTGCTCTTTGGAGTATAGTCTTTGTTCAGTCTGCTGCGACTGACTGAAAACCTCACACTCTAAAAGCTTCCTGTAAATTAACTCACACATGTATTTATTTACACTGAACCAACACACATTCAACTGCTCATTAGGGATACAGGGAATATGATAAGAATTTAACAATTCCCATACCAGTATGGATTTTACGTATCAATTCGATGACTTTCTCGATTCTCTAATGGATTCTGATAGGTATCGCTTTATGTTAAAGAAAGGGCTGCCCCCCCCATTTGTCAAATGTTATTATGGAAGATGTTAGTGTCTGTAACACTACTGGTTTGTTTTTAATAATAATAAAAAATAAACCCTTTGTACAAACCAAGCCTATAATTTTTTCTACATTGATAAGAGTGTCACAATGACACTACAATGTGTGATTAATTTGTGATTAATCAAGAGTTAACTATTGCATTTTTGCGATTAATCGTTATTAAATATTTGAATCGATTGACAGCACACACACACACACACACACACACATATATATATATATATATATATATATATGTATATATATATATATATATATATATATATATATATATATATATATATATATGTAGTCTACAAAGCTAATAACAGATGCACTGGAAAAAACTTAAAACATCTTACCAAATGTATTATTCTGACTTCTCGTCCAAATGTCTCATCACGCTTAAAATAAGACAAAATCATTTCATGAAATTTGATCCAGATCATTTATACTTGTTCCATTGGTGGATTTTTAGTTTTTTCTTGAATTAAGAAAAAAAAAGAAAAGAAAAATGGAACAAGTGAAATTAATGTTGAGCATTCTTGAAGATTTTCCAGACTTATTATGGATAAATAATTCTAATATCTCACTAAAAAGTTACTCTGTACACTGTAAAAATCCAAATCCTACCAAGTGTATTTTTCAAATATCTCTTATAAATATCACAATCTGACACAATCACTTACAGAGGAACTTTAAGCATTGATTTATAGACAACAGATTTTCAAAATCTGATTTCAAGAAATTTTTACCAAAGTAATTTTCACTTGTTCCATTTTTTTTTCCTTAATCCAAGATATTATTCTTCCTTAATTGAATCAGATCTTAGATTGCGGACTTTCCACCAACATGAGAAAAGTAATAATAATAAATAACGTTAAAAATGCTAAGATCTGAAGGTGCAATGCAAAAATGCGATCTTTATAGCCTACAGTCTATAAAATATAATTCTTAATTCCAAATTTTGTTTCTCTTTGTATAATTCTAGCAAAACATAAAATCTGCCAAATGGAACAAATGAAAATGATCTTGATAAGGTTCAGATTTTCTTCTCAGTGAACAAAGGGAAAAACAAGCACAAAGTAGAACTCCATCTTCACTTGTACATGTGTCCACCTGTACCCTTGCACTCACTTTTTTCCTGTTAATGGAACCGTCTGGAACACAGAGATCAAGTTTTATTTATCTGTGTGTTCCCCTGTGACTGTGGTTTGAGCAGTACTGTGCTGTAATGGTGAATAAGGTCAAATGCTATCTTAACTCCTCTGTGGGAGGGTGCGACCTTTGGATGGAAACACTGTTTTCTTCAGTCGTCTTTCTCTTGATGTAGCCACTACTGTCTCCTGAGGAGGGAGTGAATGAAAGCAGGATGAAGGGAGGAGAAGGGACACAGATACTGAGAGTAGTAATTAAAGTAAATATGTCCCCTTAGCGCTCCATTAGAATCTGCCTGCATTTGATATAAGTGGCCTAATTATGCAAAACATCAATAGATATTGCATGGTGTAATCGTAAGTAAGTAAATAAATAAATAAATAAAAAGTGGCAAGTGAAAATGAGCACCCTGCATCCTTGGAGAGTGGATTAATAGCTTATTTGTGAGTACTGATGAGTTTTAGGCTGAATCCCAATTCACCGCTGTTAACTCCCACAAACACAAAAACGTCCACTTCCATGTAATAACCTGCAAATATAATACAAATTTGCAGCTTTTAACGTAATAATCCCACATGCATTACGTTTTCCAGTAATGTAAAGGCTTTCCACAAACACCATTTTTCCCACAATTTCCCACAAATGTAATAATTATTCCGTTTGTGGAAAGTGATCACAATTTTGGAAAGTGAAGAGTTTTACCGTCCCATCAAATGTAAGAAATTCTCACAAACGTAATAAAGATTACGTTTGTGGGGTTAACACGCCCCTTATCCTTACCTCTCCATTTTGGGCATTCACCTGAAGGGGTAGTATTGTCCTAGCCTGGCTTTCGTCGACCCTCATGCGTAAACCACCGTCGACATTCTGTTGTCCACGGCCAAATCGTGGACGGACCAATGAGGATCACTGGGCGTGATTTTCACAGTTATGACGTTGAAAAACATGGTGGCTAGCATGGCACAGATTGAACTGGGCTTTGATTGTGTGATTTTAACGGTGTTGTCGAAACAACCACATATTGATTCTTTAAAAGATGAACAGAACAGTTTAGAAAGAATGTATTGGTAACAAGGATATTATGGTTCTTCTTCCAACCGGGTATGGTAAGAGCTTCTACGTTCTATCATCTATGTCAGGGGTTCTCAAAGTTTTTTGGCCCAGGTCCCCCTTGGAGGGGTGAAATTTTTCCATGTCCCCCCTCATCCTCGCGATACTGAAAATGATAAAAAACCACTTCAACAATGATTATTATGAAACAATGATAACCTTTTTTAATAGTGCTTTTGTGCAAACCAGCCACATTTTCAGGTATTATAATATAAATGAACACTTCAGAAACAACAATTTTAAAAAATTTTAAAATAATAAACGGAACAAAAGACACACAAAACCGTGTGTGTGTGTGTGTGTGTGTGTGTGACAGACAGACAGACAGACAGACAGAGACTTAATGAGAGGGATGAGCTTGTCAAACTCAATATAACTATCAATGTACTTTCTCTTTTTAGGGTTAGGGCGTTTGTTTTTGTCATTGTCATTTTCATTGTCATTTCTTTTACCACTTCTTGAGGAACTTGGCGGACACAAAAATCGATCCATGTTCGCTGCAGGGTGGCTAAAAATAGCCTGTGACTCGCTCCGTCTCAATTTAGTCAAGCTAGCGTCAAACAGCGCTGTTACTTCCGCCCGCTCGCTACAAAATAAAACTTCCGCATTTCAAAATAAAACAGCAAAAAAATAAAAAAATAAAAATAAAACAAAAATAAAACAAAACCGTGAATAATTTCGCGTACCCCCTGGACATGCGCCACGTCCCCCTAGGGGTCCGTGGACACCAGTTTGAGAACCGCGGATCTACGTGACATGCTGCTTTCCATGTGATTCGTTGAAGTGGTACGTCATTCAAAATGACAAACACCTGGTTTCTCCAATAAGGGCCAATGATTTTGATTGACAACCCCACCTTAACAAAGAGAAGCTAATGGTGCTTTACCAGATGGAAGATGTGAGCAGACATGAAAAGCATCCATACAAGTGGTGTGAGTCAGCTTAGTATTGTCACAATTCTCAATTAGATAGAAGGGGAGGGGCTAAGGTGAAGGGCTGTACAGTGTCATCTACTCAGAGTTGCAGATAAACGTACTCATTTCATGTTGTCTAATCTGAGTTTTTACGTCAGACTTACATCTGTCATGATTCCATTATGTCATTTTTGTGTCTTTCAAGTGTGTTTCTCCCCCAGTCCTGTAGTGGGACTGTGTTTTTGGTTTAGTTTTCTTTCAGTACGCTGATTGGTGATCCACTGACGAGGTGGCATTTAAAAATGGCCCTGGACACCAAGACAATGTCTCCAAAAGACATATACAGTCGATGTAGGTTTGTTCACACAGGTCTTACAACTCATTTTTAAGGGGTAGGGGTAAAGGGTAGGGGTACAATATAAGGGTAAAGCGTAGGGGTGGACTGGGATTGGACATTAGCATGTAGATAAAGCAGAAGAGTGGACACATACTAAAGGTCTCCATAACTATGTGTGAAGGACACGCAGTAGCAGGTGACGCCGTCCTCCATTACTGTCTTAGTTTGTTCTCCTCTTGTCAATTTTGTGGTCGGACAAGTTGAAAAACATGCGCAATGATAACATGGGTGACAGACAGACAGACAAAGGGCCAAATAGATACCTAGGTGGAGATAAAAAAAAAATACACAAAAAAAAAGAAAGGCAGGTAAAAAAAGCAATCTCCTGACAACCACATACCAAAGCTCAAGTGTGTGTTTATGAGTGTGAGAAAGAGTCAGGCAGACGTATGGATCACACCCAGTCTCATTCTGTCTCTGGCTTTCTCCATCTCTCTATGTGAATGTCTCCTCCTCCAACATCCACTCACAAACATTCCTGGTAACACATTACCTTGTCACCATCCTGATCTAGGTATGTAGATGACATTATTTCAATAACACACACACACACACACACACACATATATATATATATATATATGCATACACGGTTTTCCACTTCATCACATTTGTTAGCTAGCTCCGCTTCTCTGTACAACAGGTAGCTAAGCGTCATCTGATAAATAGCATGCTTATCTTCCGTGGCGCTCACCCTGTTCTCGATTTCTGTCGTTCTCATTTCCAGGTCCGTTTCCGTTTCACTATATCAGTCAATTTAGTCTCCATTCTAGTGAGAGAAGCTTGTAAATCCTGGAAAGACACTGTATTTTCATAGATCTGTTAGCCCTTCATTTTCAGTGTTGGCTCCGGTGTTAGCCATGTTGCTAATGTTGTGGCTTCGGTTATCGTTAGCTGTTTGGGGCCGGACTTCCTGTCTTCAGTTTTTCTCCCTTTTACATCTTTCAGCTGGATTTTGGGTTGACATGGTCGTTGAGTAATCCTTCTCATGTAATCTGGTATTCATTTATCTTCTTCTGAACGGCTTTTTTTGAAGGTCTGTCAGAGCTGAGAAATGTACCTGCTTGTGTTAGCCATGGTGTAGGCGGAAGTCTAAATTGCACATTTTTTGAACCCCTTATTTATATAATGTTTTATCAGTGTTTTTTATGCTTTTTTAAACATGAAGAATGCCATTATATATATGTGTGTGAAATTGTTTGTTTATACTCTTGTTTGCACTGAGGATGGCACAGTGTAATCTCGTTGCATCTATACAATGACAAATAAAGTCTATTCTATTCAATTATATTCAAACACTCACAATGACAAAAAATACATGGAGATACAGAAAAATAAGACAAAACGTCACACCATGAGTCCGGATTATGACAACAAATCAAGGTGAATTACAGAAAAAAAAGAGTAAAATTTGTTAGTGTTTTTAATTCTATGGCTTTTTACCTGTTAAATAAACATCAAAAGTCAGTATTTTAATCCAAACTACAGGATGTTATCTTTCCCAAAGAGCCTATTATTTTATCTGTACTCCAAACGATTGAAGAACAACTGGAGTTTTTATTTTATTTCAGGCATTTGAAGCCAAATCTCTCCAGAACGGTAAAAAGGGTTGAAGATATTCATGAGCTACTCACCCCCTCGGTTTGTCTGTCTGTGCCACACTCTGAAAACACCACATCCAGATACTGTATGCTCTGCACTCTCTCATTCTGTCACATACACACATATATTTATTTATTTATATATGTACAAGCTGCGGTCTGTGCAAAGCAGTCGGCGTTAAGTTTCTTTTTACAGAGTGATTGCGATGAATCCTCTCTATTGCCGTGAAGTGTGCGATGCTGCCAGCAACACAGTGGGAGTATTCATGTAGAAGGGGTCGGTACTGCAGGGTCTTATTTCTTCCAGAAGAGTAGTTTTGCCGATGATGGTAGCGGGGGATGACATTGTATGAGCTGTGTACCAAACGCTGACACCATGCACTTGTATTATATTGAGGCAATCGATGCGTTTCAGGCTACGAATAAGAGCCTCTTAGCATAGGTCACTGAATAGCTGGCCTTTTTTTCCCTTTTTTTTTATCACTGACTACTTTGTTAATTGCAGCCAAAGGGTGAAAACTGGCTGATGGAGATCTCTGCCAGCTGCATTTGATCTATTTTTTGTCAGCGTTATGGGTCGACGAAGGAGCTCCCTAGCGGTGTACCTGCAGATAAATGGGTCCTGTTGTAAAGCGCAAGGTCCCTGGATGCTAGGTAGCTAAATTGGTAGGTGAGAAGATATACTGAACTAGATATAAATCAAAGAGACACACTGACTCGCTGCTCTCAAGTTTGTTCAGGAGGAAAACTTGCTTCTGTACTATATTTCCTACCCTCATGTTTACTTGCACTTATCAAACTAAATTGAGCACTAGGGATGACCACTTTTTAAAGCTAACACTTATCCACTGTGCGGTAATAAGCACCTCGGGATGGGAATATAACGCTACATTTGAGTCTGACCCAGTCACAAATTAGCCTTTTTACACACAAATGCACCTCAAAGAACTCTTTCTTTTTTTGACTCCTCACACTGTATTCTTTGTGCTTATATTGTATTAGTGCCGAGACCTAAACCTGGTGTACTAATAATAAATGTTGTTGGGGAAAAAAAAAAAAAAAACATCTCAGAAGCGGTATCACTGGTCATTAAGAATAAAATATAATAAAAGAAGCTGCCTCAGACAGTGATATAGTGTTTATGGTGCTTATTATTTTTAGTTTGTGTAGAGACAGTAAGAAAAGGAGTGGATTTATTGCAGTTGTACATTAATACTACAGAAGGGAGTTTTCTGTTCTAGGGTGAAAATGTTCTACACTAGAAAAAATTTTTTAACTATTACCAAGTAGAGCTGCATGATATTAGAAAAAACTGATATGAAAATGAAAAGACTCACCTAAACCATGGGTGGTAAACTCATTGTAATTCAGGGGTCACATACAATATAAAATAATAAAATAATAACAATGAAAAATGTGAAATTACGTGGCATCTACAAACTGTCTTTAAGATACTTTACGTTGGGTTTAACTTTTATTTTTCATTGTATACAGTGTGTCTGTGTGTGTGTGTGTGTGTGTTCATTCATGTGCTGATGTTGTACTCCAGAGGCAGACATGGCTAACAGAATAGACAATGAGTTGGTGGCAGAGACTTGCATCATACTGATTAATCATGAATGTTGTTTGGGCTGTGATTCCTTGTGCACACACCAGCTTTTCTGCTGACATACACACTTTCTTGTTTCTCATTTCTCTCTCCGTAATCTGCTGTGACTGTTATCTTCCATCCTGTAACTACTCTTGAAACTGTGGCTCTTACTTGTTTTTGAAAGAGTCATTTTCTATTCGATTAAGTCCTAATCTTAGGGGTTATCTTTCGGAGAACGTATCAATTTCTGCGCTGTTGTGAGTCATAATCCAGGCCGTGACCTTGCAGCAAATAGCAAGGCAGGTAAGAATTTTACATTTGGTTCCAAAACAGGATAATCATAACCTGACTCACGTCATCTGTCTGTGTTTCACCGAACTACGCGCTAGGCTCACTGAGTATAGTATAGTTCAGGCTTTCTGAAAAATTAAGGAGCCAATCAGTGTCGCCGGGTGGGACTTCCCATGACTGGGCAGCTTTGTTGTTGGGCAATGGGTTCCTCTTCAGCCTTTTGTCATTCCCTTCTAGTGTCCACAGTACTCTGGTGTCTCCCTACCAAGCCAAGGCATTTCAGACATATGCCAGAGGATTTTGGGTAAACGGGAAATGAACCATAACAACCACCGAATTTTAAGATCATGATGGTATGATATGACACCAATTTTCTCTGTGGTCATATCTTCAGGTCTTAGGGTGACCCTCTTAGTTTCCCTAAATAGGACACAGGTTTCCATCTTTGTCACTGCGGGTCAAAGGTCATTTCTGGTTTGCTCAACTTGCTTCAGGTCAAAATTGGATGAAATGGAAAAGATTTTTTTTTCATTGAAACACAAAAAGAAAAACTGAAAAACCACATCGTTATCTGTTTTTTCATTTTGGTTTTGGAAACAAATAATGAAGAAACGACTTGTTGTTTCTTTGTCTTATTTTTGCTTTTATTTTGAAAAACGAATGAATGAATCATAAACAGATTAGTGGGTCATCGAATAACTGAAAGGTTGGTGGTTCAAATCCCACTCTGTCCTACTCTTGCCATGTGCCTTTGTGTCCTTGGGCAAGATATGTCACCCTCCTTGCATCCAGTGCTGCTACTCTTAGAAAAAGTTGTTTGTATTTTTTTTCACATTCTGTGAAAACTGGACAAAGAATCATAAATTCCACTAGGGTATGTAAACTTATGAACCATACCGTATGGATCGCTGCTTTGCCTTAACTTTATTTAAAACTCATTCTGTGCCAGTTTAATCTCCCAGACATCACATGTGATTGTTTCAAAGCATCATCCGTACTTTTCCATTGTCTCCTAACATGACTCTGGGGTTTTTTCCCATCATTCTTTGTTTCAGGAAGTGTCTTTGAACTCATCAAATCCCTCTGTACTGTTAAACACAGCTGGAAGCTGATTTTTTTTATTTTAGAAGAAATCACTCCTGCTTACTGACTTTATCTGTTCTACTCCAAAGCTTTTCCCTTCCCTTCCCTGAAAACATCTTTCCTTCCTCTTCCTCTCCTTGCCGTCTCCTCTTCCTCCTCTCCCCTCATCCCCTCCTTCTTTTTCCCTCCCCTTTCTCTTCCTTCCCTCACTTCTACACTTCCTCTTGTCTTCCTCTCGTCTTCCTCCTCTTCCCTCTTCCTCCCCTCTCCTCTTCCTGTCCGTCTCTCTTCCCTTCCTTTTTCTCTTCCTTTCCTCTTCCCTTCCCTCCCTTCTACACTTCCTCTTGTCTTCCTCTCGTCTTCCTCCCCTCTCCTCTTCCTCTCCGTCTCTCTTCCCTTCCTTTTTCTCTTCCTTTCCTCTTCCCTTCCCTCCCTTCTACACTTCCTCTTGTCTTCCTCTCGTCTTCCTCCCCTCTCCTCTTCCTCTCCGTCTCTCTTCCCTTCCTTTTTCTCTTCTTTTCTTCTTCCCTTCCCTCCCTTCTACACTTCGTCTTCCTCCCTTCCCTTTCTCTCCTCTCTCCTCCTCTCATCCCTTCCCTTCTCAGTTTCCCATCTTTTCATTCCATGGCATTTCCAACATTTAACTTTTAACACTTCTCTCCCTTCCTATCAGATTTTTATTATATTTTTACTTCGGTGTTGCAGGAAGCTTTAGATTTGAGGAAAAATTCGACCCAGGAGACAAACCCCAGGCTGGCCTTTGCAGACACAGTACTGCACCTGCTGCCTAGATGGCGACAAAGTGCCAGATATTCTTTGTAAGAGCTGGCGGGGATAATTGTCACTCAGATCTCCTCCAGTGTTGAATGCTTTTGTGTAGGTGTGTATGTGTTAGTGTGTGTTAGTATGTGTATGTGTGTGTGTGTTAGTATGTGTATGTGTGTTTGCATGAGAAGTTAGGCTGACATGTTCATGAGCAAGTGTGTTATTGCAAAGGTGCTTTGTAGAAGTCGAGTGGGCATTTAAACCCCTGAACCGGACTTGTCAAGGAACAGACAGGAACTGGAGGACTCATTTGAAGTGAGCACACAAAGCACTATATTGATGCCTACGCAGGCAGGTCGCTTGGAGGCAATTAGAATAGTTCTTCCCACTTATTGCTTTTGATGTCAGCGTGTAGGGGAATGAAGGAGCCAACTTTTGCCTGCTCCTGGCACACAGGGCTGCCACTTCACATGGATTTCTTTAGACGCAATTAACGTTGCCCTCTATTCAAGGGTTTATCTCATATTAACACAGGCGGGTCCAAAGATTTAACCCTTTTGTAGGCCACTTCTAGAAATACCCTGGAATTCAAAAGTAAAGCTGAGAAGAACATGAACACAACTGGGGTTTTTTTGTTGCGTAGAAAATCAAGGTCAGTGATGTTACCATATTTAGTTTGGTACCGTCCTGAGACCCAGTAATGTATGTTTGTCCTCTGTAGAAGACAAAAAAAATTACAGTTTTACTATAAAAAAAATCCGCCTTGTAAATTACATACCACTAAAATAATTAATTCTGAAGAAATCAAAATATCTGTAAAAGTGTATTTGAATCACCTGTTGCATCGTGTAGTTTATAATCAAGACAATCGTTTGATGTAGAACAAGATAAACATTTCACTTTCTTGGGCGTCAGGAAAATAAGTGGCAAAAAAAAGGCAAAAAAAAAAAATCACACGTGGCTCAGTTGGTAGAGCGGGTTGTCCAGTGACTGAAGGGTTGGTGGTTTGAGTCCTGGCCCTGGCTGTCCATGTGTCAAAGTGTCCTTGGGCAAGACACTGACCGCTGCCTTCGTCTCCCAGTAGGACTGACAGAACCTTAGAAACCTACTGGTGTACGAGTGTGTGTGAATGGGTGAATGTGTTAGTGAGCAGACCTCAGGGTTAGAAAAGGTGAAAAATAAAATGGGTTTGTAGTTTGAGTTCTGTCAGCACTTCCACCTATTGTTATGAGGACATGACATAAGGTAAGCCGAGTTAGGTAACATGTTTTGCTGAATTTCTGTCCACTGTGATCAGTGCTCATCACCTGATCACTGATCACGTCAGCAATGATGAGTCCACAGAGGCGGAAATGGGCGGTCCCTACGGACACCAATGGGCGGCTGTGGCTCAGTTGATAGAGTGGGTCGCCCAATGACCGAGAGGTTGGCGGTTCGCGTCTGAGCTCTGGCTCTCCACATGTCGAAGTGTCGAAGCCTTGGGCAAGGCACTGAACCCTGGCTTAGGCCCCCAGTAGAACTTATCATAGACCTTAGAAACATACTGGTGTATGAGTGTGTGTATGAATGGGTGAATGAGAGGCTAATGTAAAGCGCTTTGAGCACCATGAAGGTGGAAAAGCGCTATATAAGTGCAGTCCATTTACCATTAACCTAAAAACCACAGACTCTTTGTCTGTTGCTGATCACTTTGTACAGATAGCTATCTCCTCTCAAGACTTGGAAGCTGTGTAATCTCCTGATTGATTGGCTGAATTACTCGTACTCGTCGTCTCCTGCTTCATCCGGGTTCGGGTCGCGGGGCAGCAGACTTCCCTCACCCCAGCTCCTCCAGGGGAATCCCGAGGCGTTCCGAGGCCAGCCGAGAGATATAATCTCTCCAGTGTATCCTGGGTCGACCCCGAGGCTGAATGAACTTGTCTATATTTTTATAATAAATGGCTAACCGTTCTCAATTGTTTTGTGTCTTTGAGTCGTATCGGCGGGAAAACAAAAACCAATGACGACAGGTTGAATCTTTCATAGGACACTTATAGAAATCCTTACCTTAATGAGTTATTGGAGGACAGAACAGGACTTTATTACTTTGATGAAAAAAAAATTATTAAAAATTAAAAAATTATATATATATATATATATATATATATATATATATATATATATATATAGTGCTAAATTACATGTGCTAAATTACAAGTGCTAATTACATGTAAGGGAACATTTATTTTATGACTTTACAACATGACTTTTAGAACATTACAAATGCATATATACTTAGACCAACATTATTCTGATACAAATGATCTGAACTAGTTGAAATGTTCTTTTGTTTCATTGGTTGAATCTTTCATAGGACACTTATAGAAATACTTACCTTAATGGGTTATTGGATATAATATATATATATATTATTATATATATATATATATATATATATATATATATATATATATATATATATATATATATATATATATATATAATAAATATATTATTATGTAGAAAAGCAAGGTCAGTGAAGTCACTGTGTCTGGTTTGGAGCCTTTAAGTAGTGAAAAAAAACACAAAAAGATGAAAAAATACAAGTAAAACACATTTATGGAGACAGGAACTTGTATTTTGGACCTTACAGACCCTGTAGACCACATTAGACCTTACAGATTCTGTAGACCACATTGGACCTTACAGACCCATATTGGACCTTACAGACCCTGTAGACCATATTGGACTTTACAAACCCCATAGACCACATTGGATCTTACAGATCTCATAGACCTTGTTGGACTTTACAGACCCTGTAGCCCACATTGGACCCTACATTGTTGGCTCTGAAGACTTTGGCGCTGGTACCGTCAGTGTGTTGTTGTGTACATTTGTGGAAATGACCAATAATAGTCACTTGGCCAATAAAGGGTTAAACTTAATAGGGCAAAAAGAAGCAGATGGAGGAGTATAAAGGACACAAAAGGCTGGTGTTTCTTTGACAATGACCTCATCTGTGACAGATTTGCATGCTGCTTTTCTTATATTTGTCAGTGTTCTGGACTCCTGTGGACTGGTGTTCAGAGGATCCAGTCTTTGATGATCCTGTCTTTCAATATCAAGGCCAAGGAGTATAGCAGAGTGGCTGTTTCTGAAGCTTTAGGACGCAGTGGGTAGAGCTGTGTTCATTTGACATGAAAGGACTGTCATGTACAGAGCGTCTTCTTCCCGTTCCACCAGTGTGACAGACAAAGGCTCAGCATTAGTCATTAAGAGAGGATCTGAGGGAGAGCAGATTTTATTAGGACATGAAAGACACATGTGGAGGTAGAAAGAAAATACATGTGTTTATGTTGGCTGATGTGTTCCTTAAATATTCCTGCTTACACTGATGGAACTGTCACTGGGGTTCACCTGGACCTTTTTAGGAACCTTTACTCTATTACTGTTTTACAGCTGGTAATGATTATATATTAATTATAATTATTTTAGTCTCTTTCTCTATATTGCGCTGAGGGTGAGTTCACATTTTCCTTCTTTTTACTTATTTTTAACTTGTTGTAATATTATTGCACCATGGAGAGAGGGAAGACATTTCATCTGTTGTTCTTTCTTTCTTTCTTTCTTTGCTCCCTCCCTTCCTCCCTCCTTCCCTACTTTCCTTCCTTCCTCCCTCCCTCCCTTCCTACCACCTTCCTTCCTTTCCTCCCTCCCTTCCTCCCTCCTTCCCTACTTTCCTTCCTTCCTCCCTCCCTCCCTTCCTACCACCTTCTTTCCTTTCCTCCCTCCCTTCCTCCCTCCCTCCTCTCTGCCTTCTTTCTTTGGATCCTCCATACTGGACTTTTTGTGTCGCACATTTTGAAGTAATTAAAACACAGACTTTAGGACACACACCTTTCTTTACCTCCCTCTCTCCCTCCCTCTCTCCCTCCCTCTCTCCCTCCCTCCCTCCCCCCTCCTCCCTCTCTCCCTCCCTCCCTCCCTCCTTCCCTCCTTCCCTCCCTCTCTCCCTCCTCCCTCCCTCTCTCTCTCTCCCCTCTCTCCCTTATAGTTGGACTTTTTGTCTCGCACATTTTGAAGTAATTAAAACACAGACTTTAGGACACGCAGCTCACCATCCATTAGGGTAAGTGCTTGAATGGCCATTTGCAGCAACACTTAAGGGCTTTTGGTAAAGGCTGGTGGTGCTGTGATCCTCATGGGGGAAGCTGAGGCAGCAGTAATGAAGGTGTAGATGAGACTGTGGCTTTGCATGGCTGAAGCTTTGCAAGGTGATTTCCATAGAGATGCTGCATCCACCCCCTCAAACACATGCATATGCAGAAACTAATCCACACAACTGAGAAAGAAAAAGGCACTGGTTTAAAGTAAGTGTTTTTTTTTTGCTCTACAAGAGGGATAATATTTTGCAGATATACACCCCCCCCCCCCCACTGCTCGTTGTACTATCTGAACTTCACCTCTCTTATCAGCTATAGGGGCTTTTGCAGTTGTGCTATAGGCTTCCTGCTGCAGAGATCCTCCGAGGGGTGAGGTTGACTGGATTTGATTTTCATTAGGATTGCATGTCTTCACTGTCACATCCTCTCCCCTACCTTGCACGCTTTACTGGAGACAATTTTCCGCTGTGGTGGCCCCCATACTGACAGCTTGGTTTTTTTTACAGCGCAGTAGAGTCACACAGGGTGGCCGGTTATCAGTGCATTCACCATTACTGGGCCCCCTGTGGTTGACCTGCTCAAACAGGGCTTTTTTGTCGTTCCCTTAGAGTCCCACTAGGAGACACGCTCCACTGCTGTGATGGGACAAGACACCTACAGGATGACAAGAACTCCAGCACAAGTCAAACACTTCACAGACCTGCTGATTTCACTCATACACGTACATATCTACACTGCAAATAATCTAAATCTGACCAAGTGGATTTGTCTCAAATATCTCATCACACTTAAAATGAGACACAATCACCTCAAGAGGAAGTTTTCAGATCTGGGAAATCTGATAAGCCTCTGGAACGCCCCCCCACCTGAAATAGCCTCATGCACAAGTTATGTAATGTTTGAACGCCTGTGCCATCCCTCCGACAATGACAATGGTCAACCCCCCCCCCCTCTAAAACAGGCATTGACCCACCCACCCCTTTGTGTAATTTAAACAAAGTGGACATTGCTCCTTTATAAACACTTTTTTTGTGGTTAATTCAAGAAAATAAAGAAAGAAATAAAATAAATCTGTCAATAGAACAAATGAAAATGATCTTGAGCAGATTTTCCAGATCGATTCGGCGTTTTCCCACAGAGTAGTTCTAAGAACTAAATCAGGGGTGCTCAATCCCACTCCTTGAGAGCGACTATCCTGCATGTTTTAGCTGTATCCCCCTTCCAACACACCTAATTCAAATGATAAACCTCTCATCAAGCTCTGCAGAAGAATGATAATGACCGTCAGGTGTGTTGGAAGAAGGAAACGTCTAAAACATGCAGGATCGTCGCTCCCAAAGACCAGGCCACATCGTTACTAGAAACTAGAAAAGACAATGAGTGTTTATGTTCTGTATGGGAATGGACCTTACACACCCTGTAGACAGGAATTTTAATTTACAAAAAAGGTTCTAGGAACTAAAAAAGGTTCTATTTATATCCTACAAATGCTTCTTACTGTGGGAAAGTGCCTATTGTCTGTAAATGACTTCTGAAATCTCACAGAAAAGTGAAACATTTGGACTAGAAATGAAGCAAAAAACACTTGGTTAGATTTAGAGTTTTACAGTTGCATCTATGCAATGACAAATCAAGTCAATTCTGTTCTTTACAGACAACAGAGCTGGATAATCTTATTTCAGGAAAGATGATTTTGTTATTTTTTTTGCCCATTTCAAGAAAAAAAAAATCTATCAATAGACCAATGAAAATCTATCTATCTATCTATCATGTCGAGTTCCCTCGGGAATCTCGGCATAAGTTCGACTTCTCCAGGGCTCTCCAGGTGCTTCTGTCCAACATGCTGGTCTTGATTTCGGTGGTACTCTCGAGTCCAGTGTCCTTTCGCAAGAGATCGACATAGGTCAGATGTTGTCTTCCCCTAGTTGCCATTCCTTGTGTTGGTTCCCATAGAATTAGACTACTTGCTGCTACGTTTTTATCTCTCACGCAGTTGCCCGGCCAGTTTCATTCTGCGTCTACGTATCTTCTGGGATATTCTAGGGAGTTTACCGTACAGCTCTTTATTTGTCACGAAAATGATGTTGGTTAGATTTATTGAAATCAGCATGTCCAACTATTGTTGATAAATGAGTTTTTATATCTCACTCTGTAGGTGATTTTAAGTGTGACACAGATATTTAGACACAAATCCACTTGGTTTGGATGTAGATTTTTGCAGTGTAGTCTGGCGCTGCTGGGAGACAGTTGAGGGTTGGAAACAGTACCAGCTCATGTTACGGCTCCACAGAGACTTTGGAAGATCGATGGAAGATAATTATTTCTAATGGAGTCAGAGGAGAGAGTGTCCTTTTCAGTCATTCCCACACTACATGTTCACATGGTACCTTGAGTATTTAACTACAGCCTTGTTCATACATGCAGACATTCTGTCCACTATAAAGCCTGTGCATGTCAGACTGTCCAATCTGCCAGCTGTCTACGGCATAACTCATCTGTTTAACATCTGTTTGACACTGATAATTCACAGCTATAACATTACCTACACTCACATCAATGTCTGACTAAGCTACTGTATTAACTGTGCATGTATAGACTCTGCAACTACCACCAACTTTTAACCCATAAAGACCCAAACCTACACTAACGACTGATTTAACCTGTTAAATACCTGCAGCTTCATTGACTTTTAACACATATTTCATACAAAATAGAATAGAATAGGCCTTTATTGATCCCTTACAGGAAATTCATTTGTTACAACAGCAGAGAAAATGCTGCAGTAACAAGCCACCCCCTCATTGGTAAATGTTTATATTTTTAAAGGGTTTAGGGCACAGGTGTCGAACTCCAGTCCTCGAGGGCCGGTGTCCTGCATGTTTTAGATATTTCCCTCTTCCATGTGATTCAATTTAACCCTTTAACTCCTGAGAACTAACAAAATAATTGGTAACGTGAGCAAAGTAAGACACAAATGGTAGAAAATCTAAGAAAAATACAAAAATAAAAAATCAACAAAATGTAGAAAAATAAACAAAATGAGCAACAAAAACTAAGAAATATTCATAAAATGACAATTAATGTGGAAAATTTAGAAAAAAAAATTACGAAAGAAGAAAACTAGTATTGAAATTTGGTCCCAGCAATTTTAATTTTGCCTTTAAAAAATGTTTAAATAAAATGAAAAAATAAAAATCTTGCTTTTTGGCACCTCGTCCATGCACAAAACTAAAAGGAAAATGGTTGAATTTTTCTGAATATTTAAACTAAATCATCCATTCACAATGCATCAGCACAATGCATCAGACTGATAATGATGCAATGGCCTCCAGGTTTAATGGAAGAGGGAAACATCTAAAACATGAAGGACACCGGCCCTCGAGGACTGCAGTTTTACACGCCTGGTTTAGGGGGTAGTGTTGGGCACTTCTGGAACTAATTCATTTCATCAGTAGGGGTACCACTGTATATATATATATATGTGTGTGTGTGTGTGTGTGTGTGTGTGTGTGTGTGTGTGTAAGTATTAACCCTTTAAACTTCCATGGGTCCACGTATAGGCCAGAAGTAGTCGCTCAAATATATTAACCAAACCACTCAAACCTGTCCCAAATGTCACATGACCTAATGTAGTTTGACAACAGAGTTTCTCACACATCGCAAGATATAAACCACTTTCCGATAAAATATTCACAGCAGGTACAATCACTCATTTGTTCAAAATACAAATGTCAAACAGCTGATCTGAACCTTTATGTCTCATAATTATCCACAGAGGAACCATATTCTAACAAACACAGTCATAGTCCAACAAAAACATCCAAAACAAACCAAAAATTTGTCCAAATGTTGTCCGAAACAGCAATAAATATCCACAAATGTTTTATCTGTTGCATCATTTACCAGGACCCGCCTCTAATATTCCAGTTTTCATCTGAATATTTTAATTTATAATATAATCAAACACCAACTACATGTTATTAAAGAACAACATTCAATTGACTTTATTAACAAATCAAGGCAAAATTGTGTGGAAGTTTAAAGGGTTCCAATGGACTTTTTTCTTTACTTATTTTTAAATAAAGCTGTAAAATCTTTGTCAACTACAGAGGACAAACATGCACCGTGGGTCGTCAGGAAAATACAGAGAAATAAGAATGTTATAGAACTGGTCTACACAGTAAAACATAACTAGCACATAAACATTGTAGAGCAGTGATTCAGACACTTTGTAAAAATGAACAAGTGGTTCATGGTTATTTACTGGGAAAAGTTCTTCCCTCTGCCAGATGTGCGGTCCAGCTGTGGTGTGACATGTAGAGCCACAATGTTCAGTTTATAGAAGAAACAGTCGCTTCCACAAACATATTCACACCAGGTCTGAACATGATCCCATCATTTATCTGGAGTGTTTTAAACAGACATGAAAACTGGGTGAGGTGGAAGGATCACAACGACTGGACAATAAATGTGAATGAGTGTGTGTGTGTGTGTGTGTGTGTTCCTATCTTTATGGGGACATTGATATGTTTACACAGTCACATCATGGGGACCTCTGACACTATGGGGACCAAAATTCAGGTCCTTATGAGGGTTATATATAAATAAAGATCCCCACTAGTAAAATAAAAATGATATGGCCCTATAAATGTTATTATTTTTTTTGTATTTATTTATTTTATTTTTTTAAATTATTGTTTTTTTATTTTCAAGTTTTTATCAAAAGTATTTATTTCATGTATTTGTTATTTGTTTAATTTTTTAAATTATTATTGTTATTTATTTTATTTGTTACAGTATTTTTTTACTTATTCATTCATTTTTATTCATTTATTTTTAATAATTTTTTTAAATTATGATTTTTCATGGTTTTTTTTAATAAAATATTTTATTTTATTATTTGAAACTAGTATAGTGTGTGTGTGTGTGTGTGTGTGTGTGTGTGTGTGTGTGTGTGTGTGTGTGTGTGTGTGTGTGTGTGCGTGTGTGTGCAGTAGACATGTGGTGAACTGCAGTTGAGCCAGGATAGGGCACGGCAGAGTGTCATAAATCACAGGAAGTATCTGTGTTAATTTAAGGCCATGTCTTGTGTTGGTCGAACACTCTGCAGCTGTAATGAATGAACGCGCTCTTGTCCTGAATTCCACAACATCCGATGCTGTGACGCTCTAGAAAAACAGACCTTGAATAGAAGCCAGGACTTTAAGCAGAAAAACCAAAGTATCATCCACCGCTGATATATGAGCAGTGAGGATGATTTTGTAGTTTTAAATAAAATCAATTTTTATATGATTTATTACACTGCTATACTTTTTTTTTTTCAAGAACGTATCAGCTTCAGACAATAAATGTGCAAAATCTTACATATTTTAAGCCTTAAAGGGTTAAAAAAATGATCAAAATATTCAGAAAGACTTGACTTTTCTACATCATTAACACACATTAGTTTATTTTTTAGTCCTTAAAACAGAGTCAGACATCCTTCCATAAATGATCTTCAGTCTGTTTCAGCCACAGGCACATGATTGGCTAAAACCCTGAATGATTAACATCTCATCTATCCAATCACAGCTTAGTTTATGATCATGTGACCAGACAGGTTCAAGCTCGTTTTCCCTTTAAACACATTCACCTGTCGTCCTGCAGTTCAACTAAACCACCATTTTGTAGATAATGATGATGATTAAAGCAGTTAACATTTGCCTCATGTTAGTTTTATATTTTATAAATTAAGAGAGGTTAACTTTGTGCAGCCAAATGGAATATGTGTGAACTGAAAAGATTAATGGAACATTTTATTTTATTTATTGTACTGTGGATCTAAATGGACAAAATATTCTGATTATATGACGCTTTAACAGGTAAGGATGAAAGTTTATATATTCTTTGGTTTTGTATAATATATGTTATATATATATAAAAAAAAAAAAAAAAAAAATGTTCCTCTCGCCCCACGTGGGCGGTGTCTCCTTCAGACTCGGGTCCTCTACCAGAGGCCTGGGAGCCTGAGGGTTCTGCGCAGGATCTTAGCTGTTCCTAGCAATGCGCTCTTTTGCACAGAGATCTCTGATGTTGTTCCTGGTATCTGCTGGAGCCATTCTCCCAGCTTGGGGGTCACTGCCCCTAATGCTCCGATCACTACTGGTACCACCGTTGCCTTCACACTCCACATTTTCTCTAACTCCTCTTTCAGCCCTTGGTATTTCTCAAGCTTCTCATGTTCTTTCTTTCTGATGTTGCTATCACTGGGGACTGCTACATCTATCACCACCACTGTCTTCTCATGTTTATCCACCACCACTATGTCAGGCTGATTGGCCATCACCATCTTGTCAGTCTGGATCTGGAAGTCCCACAGGATCTTGGCCTGTTTGTTCTCTGTCACCTTTGGGGGGTTCTCCCATCTTGACCCTGGGACCTCCAGTCCATACTCTTTACAGATGTTCCTGTACAGTATGCCCGCTACCTGGTTATGCCTCTCCATGTATGCCTTGCCTGCCAGCATCTTACACCCTGCTGTGATGTGCTGGACTGTTTCAGGGGCTTCTCTACACAGCCTACACCTGGGGTCCTGTCTGATGTGGTAGACCCCGGCCTCTATTGCTCTGGTGTTCAGGGCTTGTTCTTGTGCAGCCATGAGTAGCGCCTCTGTGCTGTCCTTTAGTCCAGCCTTTTCCAGCCACTGGTATGTCTTTTCCATATCAGCCACTTCCTCAATTTGTCGATGGTACACGCCATGCAAGGGTTTGTCCCTCCATGATAGCCCCTCTGGTTCCTCAACCTTACTGGGCTTTTGTTGCCTGAGGCATTCACTTAGCAGTTGGTCATTGGGGGCCATTTTCTTGATGTATTCCTGGAGGTTCGCCGTTTCCTCCTGGACAGTAGTTCTGACACTTACTAGTCCTCGGCCCCCTTCCTTTCGCTTAGTGTACAGCCTCAGGACACTGGACTTGGGGTGGAACCCTCCATGCATGGTAAGGAGTTTACTTGTCTTGATATCAGTGGCTTGTATCTCTTCCAGTGGCCAGGATATTATCCCAGCTGGGTATCTGATTACTGGCAGGGCATAGGTGTTAATGGCCTGGATCTTATTTTTGCCGTTCAGCTGACTTTTCAGGACCTGTCTTACCCTCTGTAGGTATTTGGCTGTGGCTGACTTCCGAGCTGCCTCCTCATGATTACCATTTGTCTGTGGGATCCCTAGGTATTTGTAACTTTCCTGCACATCTGTGATGTTCCCTTCAGGTAGGTCAACCCCTTCAGTTGTGATCACCTTTCCTCTTCTAGATATCATCCGCCCACATTTATCTAGTCCGAATGACATCCCAATGTCTTTGCTGTAGATCCGGGTGAGGTGAATTAGGGAATCAATGTCACGCTCATTCTTGGCATACAGCTTGATGTCATCCATGTAGAGGAGGTGGTTGATGGATGTTCCACTTCGGAACTGGTATCCGAAGCCACTCTTTGAGATGATCTGGCTGAGGGGGTTTAGGCCTATGCAGAACAGCAGGGGGGACAGAGCATCTCCTTGGTAAATGCCGCATCTGATGTTCACCTGTGCAATTGGCTTTGAGTTGGCCTCCAGAGTTGTCTTCCACAGCCTCATTGAGTTCTGGATGAACTCTCTTAGTGTCCTGTTGATGTTATACAGTTTTAAGCATTCCAGTATCCATGTATGTGGCATTGAGTCATAGGCTTTCTTGTAATCAATCCAGGCAGTGCACAGGTTGGTGTTCCTCGTCTTGCAATCTCGGGCAATTGCCCTGTCAACCAGTAGCTGGTGTTTGGCTCCCCTGGTGTTGTTGCCTATTCCTTTCTGTGCTCTGCTCATGTATTGCTCCATGTGCCTACTCATCTTAGTTGCTATGATGCCTGATAGAAGCTTCCATGTGGTGCTGAGGCAGGTTATAGGCCGGTAGTTAGATGGTATTGTTCCCTTCTGGGGGTCCTTCATTATGAGGACTGTCCGGCCCTGGGTTAGCCACTCTGGGTGGTTTCCCGATATCAGCAGCTGGTTCATCTGTGCTGCTAGGCGTTCATGGAGTGCTGTCAGTTTCTTAAGCCAGTAGGTATGAATCATGTCGGGCCCTGGTGCTGTCCAGCTCTTCATTTTGGACACTCTGGTTTGGATGTCTGCTAGTGTGATGACTACTGGGTCTTGTTCTGGGAGTTGGCTGTGCTCTGCCTGTAAGTCTGTCAGCCATTGGGCATTGGTGTTATGTGTTGCCTCCTTCTCCCAGATGCTCTTCCAGTATTGCTCAGTTTCAGCCCTAGGTGGGTCTGTTGTCACCTTGCCCCCCTGCCATTGAGAGTAGACCTTAGCTGGGTTGGTGGAGAACACCTGGTTTATTCTCCTGGCCTCTACCTCTCTTGTGTATCTCTTTAGGCGGGTAGCTAGTGCTGTGAGCCTTTGCTTAGCAGTCTCCAGTGCCTCAGCTGTGGACAGTTTGTTGTATTTCTTGGGCAGTTCTTTCCTCAGATTCACACCTCTGCTTAGTTCTGTTAAAACACTGACTTCTCTCCGTGCTGCCATGATCTTTGCCTCTAGCCTTCTCCTCCATGGGGCAACCTTCTGGCTGCTCTGGCTGTTCATCTTGTTCATCTTGTAGCCAAGCATCTCAAGGATTACGGTTGCTGCTGCATACATCAGCTGATTGGTCTCAGTGATGGTAGTGGTAGGGACAGTTTGCAGTGCAGTGTTCAGGTCCTCCAGTAGAGACTGGTCTGGTACTTTGTTCTTTAGCCTTGGCAAGCAGGTAGTTGTGTTCCCCCAGGATTTCATGATTCTCTTTCTCAGGTCAGCTGCCCTTGTGTTTAGTCTTTCTGGGGCTTGGTACCCAATCTCGATATTTGGGGGTGGTGGTGAAACCACCCCCAAGCTGACCTGTCGTCCTGGCTCCCCCTTGCCGTAGCATCTTTGTACCGTGGATGAGGTACAACGCTGTACCTCATCGATCTCTAGCTGTGATAGCAACCTCTTATTGCGGATATTCGAACACTGAGCTAGGAGCTGTTTCTTAGTCAGTGAGGATGTGGGGTTTCGAAGCAACCATTTCTCCCACACCCTCTCTCACTGGGGTTACTCCCGTAGTAACACTCCATCAGTACCATGTTCTCTGCCCTGCTCCATGAATGTCTTGTTCCAGTAGCCAATTTAACATCAGGGTGTCCTGGTTCCTCAACCCCTAACGCATATATATATATATATATATATATATATATATATATATATATATATATATATATATATATATATATATATATATATATATATATATATATATGGATGTTTTGTATTATACTTGTGCGCAATAGTCACATCACAGGTTCAGCAATTTCTAAAATTATTTTTGTATATATTTAATTAAATGTTTTTGTTTATTCGTATTCATTTTTACATTTTTGTATTTATTTGTGTATAGTGTATCTTATTTATTTTATTTTTGTAATTTTTATATATTTTTATTTTATTTTTAAAATGTCTTTTTTTCATTTTGTTTTATTTTATGTCTAATTAAAAAAAATTGTGTTAATTCTGAATTTTATTTAATCATTTCAGGATGACACTGATACGTATATTCTGTATGGACCATTAAAATGTTTAACCAGTTGCGTCAACACCACACAGCTGTTATATACTGTTAAATATTTTTTCATATTGCAATATACATATCTCAGGGTAAAAAAAAAAATTTTTTTTTGGATTGTGGAACTGCTAAAGTTTCAGGAGTTAAAGGGTTAAAAGCACTGACTTATATTAACATGAAAATAACTTGAACTCATCATGTGCTTTTCATTTTCTATACAAGTGATAGTGATGAGTGATCATATATCATGTTAATATATTTTCATATTTCACATAATCCCAAGGGGCCAGATTGAACCTTTCGAGAGGCCGGATTTGGCCCCCGGGCCACATGTTTAACACCTGTGATTCATACCTTCATACCTCTTATGTCCAGTGCTGGGTAAGTCACATTGAAAAAGTAATTAATTACAATTACTCGTTACTTCCCCCAAAAAGTAACTGCATTACTCCACTAGCAAAGTAATTAGTTACCAGGAAAAGTTTTCTTTTTTTGCTTAAAAATTAAATGGAAAAAAAAGCATTGTATTGATCCTTGTTCTGTGATGTTACTGTAGATGTGATTTAAGATATTTCCTTAAAAACACCATCACAGATCTTTATGACCTATTATCAATGGTAAAAGTTAAACAACCTGCAATAGATTACAAACAGGAAATAAATACATTTTAAATACTGAAAATACTATATTTGTTGTTGTTAGTTGAATTTGTTCAAAATGTTAATGTTCTTTAACTTTGTGTTTCAGTATACATGTGAACAGGTAGTGATGAAATAATAATGCCAATTATTCTATTATAAGTCCATTGTACATTTATTTACTAGATTCCCATGAACAATAACTTATGTTCCAATCATTTGAAGTGTTTACACCCTTTATATTAAGGCACAGAAACTTGATTAGAAAAGAAATTGGCAAAGAGGAAAGCAAATATTAAAAGTGAAATTATTATGTTTAACAAATGGAGTGTGTGTGTGTGTGTGTGTGTAAAAACAGGACTGTTGAGACGTCACCTTTCCAACTTCTTAGTAAATATTGATAGATTTTTGTTGTCATGCAAGTGCAGTTCTACACAGAGTTGAATGTGAGCTTGGTGCAGACATCTGTTGTTGTCTGTATCCATGGCAACACTTACACTTTTGCCCTAATTCATCAAATTTTAAAGTGTCACATTATTTCCAGAGTAACAGCGATAGTTATAGATAAAGTAATTACTGTGGCTGCGTTAGTAACGCCGTTATACTCTCACGCTGTTGTTCCCATCACTGCTCACATCCACCTGCTGCCTGGTCGACCTTAACTGAACCATCAACTGACAGTTTGGAGTAGATTTTTAGAAGAATATGGATGATAAAGTTCATTTTCTGTGCTGCTTTTACTGTCAGCTGGTGACACTTTTTCCTCCAAACTCGGCGTCAAACACGTCCCACGTTCCAGCCATAGTTTCCCGCTCAATCATTGGAGCGGTGACACCCAGAACAGCTCCACAGAACTGTTTGTCCACCTGCTATTTTCCCATCGTTCTCTTTTCATTCCCACCGTCGCTCGTGTGGTATTTGTTGCCCAGTGGACACCCAGCAGTCTTTCAGTCTCCTCTAAATACTAGAATATATATTATCAGCTGATGTATGTTTACTTTTACTTTATTTTTATTCTTACACGGGGGCGGCCACTGAAAATAACTGGTGTGAAATTCATGACTTTGGAGGATTTTTGGAAACTCATCCCCATTGGGTAGATTTCACTGAAACTGGCCGACCAATCACAGTAAAGTATAGAGTCAGAGTGCAGGCGTAACAAAGTAACGCTGCGATAATTCGCACAAAAACAACTGGAAACGACCATAGACGAACAACTGGTGTAAATTTCCTTTTATCAAAGATGAGTGAAGAATGTGAGAAAACATCAGTGATCTTTAAATTCTTTTTCCAGAAGCAACAACAGTCGTTAAGCTCCATAATCCACCATTTTGTTTAGTAAAAATAATCTGGTTTCAAAAGGTGATTTTTTTTTTTTTTTAAAGGTGTCATTCCGCTGAAAACCACTTTTCCACTTTTCTACTTTTGGAATCTGATGGTTCACCCAGCGTTGCCATGGTGATGGCTCACCCAGCGTTACCATGGTGATGGCTCACCCAGCGTTGCCATGGTGATGGCTCACCCAGCGTTGCCATGGTGATGGCTCACCCAGCGTTGCCATGGTGATGGCTCACCCAGCATTACCATGGTGATGGCTCACCCAGCATTGCCATGGTGATGGCTCACCCAGCGTTGCCATGGTGATGACTCACCCAGACTTTCCAACACATGCTACTTTGACAGTGGTTCGTCACCTCCACTGGCTGCATACTGCATTCACGCTAAACAACGAGAGGAACCAGGGACCCAGAAAAAGTCGGTCCATCTGACATCAGATGGACTTTAGTGTCACCCATGTGGGGTTAAACCTGTCCCCCATTGCAGTGAATCTGAAGCATTAGCATCTACAAGAGAAGATGGCGTCACAGTAGCTGTTCAAACTGGTTCATGTGACTCTGTGGGGAAATAAAGCCTTGCTGGATGTTACTTGGGTAAAGGTAAACACATACAGAAAATGGGGGGGAGTGTTCTTTCACTCATTCTGAGCCAATCAGAGACGCTTCATCACTGCATCATGGACATGTATGAGGAAGTAGAAGTAAACTGTTGTTCCACCATTTGTCTACTGTGAAAAAACAGCTGGAAACAAAACATTCTGGACGTCTTTTTTAATAGAACCAACACACAATGAACACAGTAATATTAATGCAATAATGATGGAATGACGCCTTTTAAATAAATGTTTTGATCTAGATGTTAACCTTGTGTCAGTCAGACAGTGACGGTAAAGTCAGCTCAACCTACGTATATGTAATTTTGTGTGAAATGCGGAATGAAAAAGGACAAAAAATGAGGTTATCATTTAAGGACATTCAGGTAATTAAAAAGATCTTCAGTGACATGATCAAATAGGACGTGTCCAACACTTCAGGGCACATTCTGTGACTCTAGGAGGACAATGATAATGAAAACTGTCTCCTAAGCTCAAATGAATTGCATATTATAGCAGACTGATGCACAGAGGAATAAAGGAACGTGAGCTCTTGTCATTTATACCAGTGTGGGTTAATTCAGATAACATGATATGTAATATGGCTGCTGTACGGAGCCATTCGGTGGCAGTTTGTGAGAGGATTTAGCAGCTGCCAGAGCATAAAGCCATTTGAGAAGGATGGGAGGAAAGGATGATGATAACAGTTGGGCAATTAGGATGTGGGTTTTTTATTCGTGTGCACACAGGGCCGTTGACAGCTTTGGCTGGGCCCGGGACGAAATAATCTGAGTGAGCCCCCCCATAAACACACACACCCCACCGCTCCTCTTACAGTCTCTATTCACTCCAGCCCTTAAATACCAGGTATTCCAAACCTGTTATAACGGTCAACCATTTTATTTCAACATTTCATCATAAAAAGATGATTTTCAAATAAAAAAAATCTGTTAATGCTTCAGTGGATGCGATATTCTGCCAGAAATGCACACTTTTGCATAAATATGTGGGGGGCGCTATAGAGGGACTTATTTGAAAGGTTGTACATTGAATGGGTGTAGAACTGTGAGACTGACAACTGAGTCAAATTTGAGTCAAATCAGTGTTTGTGTGTCTGATCTAATGCCATTTTATGAACAGTGTATTTGGCGGGTCTGTAGGGGGCGCTATAGAACAAAATAATAATTTTGTTTGACAAACGGGTGTAGGCCTGGGAGAAAGACAACTGTGTTAAATTACAGGCAAATCGGTGTTATGTCCAAACTACAGTCATTTTAATAAAAGTATATTTCGAGGAGCCGCTATAGTACAAAATCAGAATGTTTTTAGCTAATTGGATGAAGACCCGGGAGTTGCGTGTCAAATTTCAGCCAAATCGGTGTTCGTATGTCTGAGCTGAAGCCATGTATGTAGTGGTAATTTTCTCTGCGACATTGTAGCACAAACACGATGCAACTTTATTTCCATCAAATTCCATCAAAATTACCATAAAATTACCACCTTTTAGCGATGTGTAATGTAAAGTGTTACCGGAAAACGTGTAATAAGTGATTATACATAATTATAAGTTATAAAAGTGCAATAAAATAAAATCCTATGAAAGAATAAGTGATTATACTTAATTTTTCAAACATTTTAATAAAATATGTGTGTGTGTGTGTGTCTGCACAACACAAGAAAGTTACCATTAATAAAAGTGGTTCAGCATTAAACCACAAGTAGTCATTTATTCTGAACACTCACACTCTAACAGGTAATGCACATGTCAAGTGTTTGACTTCCCCACAGGTGCCTCTTGATAAACTCTTACCATCGGAAGCTGCTAGAATCTATTCTGAGTGTGAAGAGTCTCCATCCAACACTTAACTTTGTTCGTGCAGTGGTTGGAAGCTGCTGCTGCTGCTGCTGCTGCTGCTGCTGCTGCTGCTGCTGCTGCTGCTGCTGCTGCTGCTGCTGCTGCTGCTGCTGCTGCTGCTGCTGCTGCTGCTGCTGCTGCTGCTGCTGCTGCTGGTCTGAGCTGAAGTTGGAAAAGATTTCAACTTAGTGAAGAAATGATAATGACTGTGTGGGAGAGAAAATATTTCAGTTGTAGTTAAGACGGTGCGTCACACAGCTGAGAAAGTACAGATGTATAATATTTAATCTTTTAAAGTTTGGATTCACTTGTCACATGCGACTTACTTACTACACATTTCCAAGTATAGAATGAATTCACCTGTTCTTGAACATGTGACACATTTTTATTTGTTGTTGTGAAAGTAAGGAGTAATTAAAAAAAAAAAAAAAAAGTCATATTTCTCCATTTCTGCTAAAGTGGCTTTGGGTTACAAAGAGTCTGTTTAATTTAATTTATTTTTTACATTTTATTTTATACTGCCTTCATATTTTTAACGTTGTCTATTATTAGATAACGTTTCAAATGAAGGGAGGTCCACAAAGGTTATGTTTTCACCCAAAAAGTTATGGATTGATTTCGATAAGATCTTCAGGATGTGTTGGGGGGGGGGGGGGGGGGGGTCATAAGGAACAAATGATTACATTTTAGTGGTGATCTGGAAGAGATTATGGATTCTGGATCACTTTGAAATTTTACATTGTGGAAAATGGAGAATAAATTTCAATCATCAGATCATGTGGATGTTGATGAAAACTCAGTAAATTTGATGTTAGTTACATTAAAACAGAGAAATCTGATGAAAAAGTACCTTTTTTCAGCAAGGTTTTTACTAATTAAATGTAAAAAAACAAAAAGAAAAGTGTTGGCATCCAATGTCATTGTTCCAACTAAGTGATGTAGAATAATAGTGTTTCCATGGTAACGATGGCACCTCTGAACATCCAAATAGGTCAAATCTGATTACCATGAATTAGGATTTGTGGATCAACAGGTATTTAATGTTTTATATTTATGTCAAATTAAATATGAATCAACTCATATGAAGTCCAGTCTTATTTTATGGTAAGACACAATACCAATTGCATTATATTCTATTTTAAAGCATACAAATGCAATATTAATTTTGTTTTAGACTATAAAAAAAAACACTTATCTAATTATAGGGCTCAAAAAAAGGCATGGTTATGGTTAAATGATGGTAATCAACTTTGTATAGAGCGATATAAGTGTAATAAAATAACCTAGCTGCATATTTACAGGCATTTATGTCAAATTATGCTTTTTTTATACACCTAGTGGACTGTAAATGCTTTTCAGAAGAATAACATACATTAAGTCCTGTCATTTAAGGCTGACATTTTTCATGTCAAATGTGTTATTATATACGTAAATATAAATGTAGTTCCTGACTGACGGTTAAATCCCTGCAGTAAAGTTAATTCTGTAGAAATAAACAGAAAATAACCGCGTAAAGGACACTATGTACAATAATAAAATATAATATAATATAATACATTATTACATATGGTTCAGACAGTGGAGGTAGAAGGTAGGAGGTCGTTTTCATCAGTCTAAACTACACACACGTTTTCTTGTTTCTGAAGGAAAAGTGTTAATGAGTGTCGACAACAGACATTTATTTATTTATTTATTTGGTGTTTATTCATTGAACTGAGAGTTGAAGTGACCTTTAACCCTCCTTCAACTGTCTTCAAATGTGGAACAAAAAACTGATTAATTACATTAATGGACTTTTTTCATCACTAACATTATTGACAATGACTTGTGAAAAAAGTGAAGATAATTATTTATTGATCGTTCTTTTTTTTCTCGTTTTTCTTTCTTCTCCCATTTTTACCTGTTTTTCTTTTGCTTCCTTCTTCTTCCATTCTTCCTCTTTTTCCCTGTTTCTCCTTTTTTTTTTCTTTTCTCCCGTTCTTCCTTTTATCCTGTTTTAACTCTTCTTCCTTTCTCCCTCTTTTCCCTGTTCTTCCATTCTTCCTCTTTTTATTTCCCCCCCGTTTCACCTTTGTTCTTTTCTCCTGTTCTTCCTTTTTTCTTTTCTTATGTTCTTCCTTTTTTCTTTTTCTTATGTTCTTCCTTTTTCTCCTGTTCTTCCTTTTTCCTTTTTCTTATGTTCTTCCTTTTTCCCTGTTTGTCCTTTTTCTTTTTTTCTTTCCTCTCTGTTTTCCCACCCTTATAAACCCATTACTACACTTTAAGTGGTTGAAACCCTTGCTTTGGGTCCGTATCACATTAGAACCACTGGGTCTTTCGGGGTTAATCCCTGTGGTCCATAACAACAGAACCACATATTGCACAGACACGGAGCCGCTCTGCAGACTTTATCTCAGATTACTAGTCTGTCCGATACCTCGAGTTGAGTCTTGTGTGGTTACAGATGCAGATTGGGAAAGACAAATGAAGAGCGAAGAGATTGGAAAGTGGAGCTTGTGATTGAGGAATAGAAAAAAAACAAAAAAGGTAAAACGGGGTGAGGCCCAGTTGGAGGTGGAGAAGGTAATAGCAGAATTCCAAATCCCGGAGCCCTGGTGGCGGCGCTGATGTGTGGACGGGGTGGCTGAGCTGTGTTTCTGAAATGGGTCCTGACAGAGTCATTTCTCACGTGGAGATTTGTCCTGGCTTTTATTTTTTTTCTTCTAGCGGTGGGAGGACGGACGTGAACGAGCCTTTTCCACTTGTCATGAATATTTATCTGCGCAGACCGTTCACAGGCGACGGCACAGAATGACAAATCACCGTCTCTAAAGCAACTACCTATATTCTATTCACATCTATTCCTTCACCTCTTCCCACCTGCAGCCGTACGTCATCCCTGGGGTCGTTCCTGCCTCCTGCTTGTTTAACGTTCCAGGAGCATTATGGGTAGTGGACAGACATTATTATTATTATTATTATTATTATTAACGTTACCATTGTTTCACTGGTGACGCTTTTTAAAAAGACATTTTCTTTCATTTACTGTTTGAGCTGTTTTGAAAATCCAGACGTCATGTTTCAGCTGTAGTTTTCTGTTCTGTAACACATAAGGGTGGAAGGTTGTGTTGGCCGAGGGGGAGGGGTGGAAGTGGGCGGAGCTTAGAGCAGCAGAGAGTAGACGGAGACTGGGGAGGATTTTTATGATTTAACTGTGTTTTACTGTTTTAGTGAGGATTGAACCATGTTAGTGAGGTTCTGTTTTAGCTGCTTATATTTTTTTATTTCTCCAAAATCCCCTTCCTCTATAATATGCAAATCATTCCTAATACTCAATTACTTAAAAGATTTGTTATCTGCTGCCCTACCTCTGAGCAATGTAAAAGTTCACCTCACCTTCAAACAATAAAGTAACATATAATAATAAATAAATATATATATATATATATATATATATATATATATATATATATATATATATATATATATATATAAAATCTCAGCTTATATTTCACAGAGGTAAATATGCTTAACCATGTCGCCATATAAATTGTTAATAAAATAGATGTTAATTGATTTAAAATTAATATGAATTTAAGCCATTAACCAATAAAACAGCATCCAACCTAAAGCTTATTTAAGAACTTAAAGGAAGTAATATTCAGTTTGTTTTTTAATATTAAAAAAAGGTTTATGATGGGTAAATTGCTGACTTCAATGCATTTCAGTTGAAACGAACGTCATAAAATCCAAACCAAAAGGCTGAGTGACCATTTATACAAAGTGGTGGAATTTGGTTATTTTGCCCCATTTTCACATGGATATGTCCACAGAAATAAAAATAATAGTGTTGACTTGTACTTGTGGAACTTCCAGTTTGTCACTTTTATTTTCTGTTTTTTTACTGAGATGGCAAACACTCTTCGTAGCCTGGAGGTAACATTTTCTGTTTGTAAATCTCATTTTCTTTTATAGAGGAAACATGAAAAAGAAGGAAGTCAAATATTAAACTACAGCAATAATCCTTTTCTCACTTTCCTGCTCTTTACGCTACATCACTTTTCTAGTGTTTCCACAAAAACATTTTTATGTAACTAAAGGCTAGGGGGGGGTGTCGTCAATGGAACACTGGGAAGAACGGTGATAAAAACTAAACCGTCACTGATCAATGAATGAACGACACAAATGTCAAGTCCATGCCTTTGTTCCCTGTCTTTCCTTTTATGTCCAGAGATGTGACTCACTTCTATAGTATGCTGTAGAAAATAGAAAGCATGGATTGTAATATGTTCTATTCATCTATAGCAGGGCCGTCAAACTCATTTTAGTTCAGGGGCCATATCCCCCCTAACATAACATCAAGTGGGTTGAATCAGTAAAACAGTGAAAAAGTCCAATTATATTATAACGTTTACATTAGAGGTCAGCGTGGGACAATTTACAGCCCCGCTCCCATAAAGAATTATGTTTTTAGTCATGCTCCCACTCACAAGTCCTGCAGGATTCAGACGTGAGTTGAAATATGGTGTATGGAAGACCGCTTGCCCGGTGTCAGTCAGGGGTGTGAGTTATGTATGTATGTATGTATGTATGTATGTATATGTATGTATGTATTATGTATATGTATGTATTATGTATAGTTATTTAATTGAGACAAAAAGTAAAAATCCAAGTCACTAAGGACAAGCAGAATGAACAAATGTAAGTCTTTTAAGTCTCTTAAGTCTGCCTTATAGTCTGGAAAACATGGTAATAAGAATCATGTTTATTTCATACTGGCAGTTTTATTGAAATATTAAAAATATCAATTGGTTTAAAAATGCATATATTTGTATTGACCGTTTCTTGACTTGATATAATGACACGTTTCAGCCACTAGGGGCTCAACCTTAATTCTGTTGGTTCCAGTAAAAAAAAAAAAAAATAAAAAAAAAAATATATATATATATATATATATATATATATATATATATATATATATATATATAATGTTATAATATGTTTGATTGCCCCCTCCCAAGAATGAATTTCATTGAGCCAATTTAGATCTGTTTACCCCCCCACCCCCCCCGATGATCACAGTACAGTTTATGCACAAAAACTGTAGTCGATTAAAGTCGATTAAAAAGGTATCATGACAATGGAGTCTCATCATATCATTTTCCAATCAATAAGATTATTTAAAAGAAATTATCACTTGTTTTTTTTTTGCCTGCCTCCTTGTTTTGTGTTTGGTTTTTGGGTTGTTTTTTTTGTTCTTTTTTTACCTCCTTGAGATGAGCTTTATCCTGTGTGATCTCATAAAAGATTACTGTGTGATAGGCGTCAAATTGAGGCAATTTTCGCCTGAGTCCTGCATCTTAAAAATGTCATTTAATGCCAGAATGTTCAGGGGACTGAACAACTGGCTTATGTAAAATGGGTCTTGTACGTACTTGAGTTTTGGATGGAAGAATCAACTCCTGTCTGTAAAAAATCATGTTGGATTGTCCCATTGGAATGAATGGAACATCTTCCTCTGACACTGACACAGGAAGTGACTCACCATTCAGTGTTGTTTCCAGTTTAGTCAATTAAAATTCTCGTTTCACTCCTTCGTCTACCCCTTTGAAATATTCATATCATGACTTGTTTCAATAAACGTGTCCCTTTTAATTGCCATGTTATCTGTACACATACAGCCTTTGTGTGTATGCTCATGCTGTTATTACTTTGGAACAGTCTGGACATTCATCTCAAGTAATAACAAAATATCCACAGATTGAAACTGTTCTATAAACATATAATCTGCTCCCAGTATAAAGATAAAGGGTTTTAATGTTGATGTTATGACAATCTTATGTATTCTAATGTTCATATGTGTTTGTTGGTACTAGTGCAGAGCCCATAGACAGTGTGGAAGTGGGTGAAATGAGTTGAAAGGAGCGGAAAGAAAGACTATAATAATTAGTTGGGGCTGTTTTGGAAGTGTGTACTGGTATCTGTTAGAATGCTAATGCTAATGGTGTCAGTTGTTACTACTGGTGGAATTAGTAAAACCCAGTTTCAGGTGGAACAGACAGTCTACCACTGTAGTGGTTTGTGTCATGCTAACGCAGGACAAACCAATCCAGTCGCTCATCCCACACTCAAATGTCACTGTCTACTTTCAGACTTGAATGCACGAAAAGCAGGGAACTGGGCAATGTGACTCCGCCTACTAAACTACAGCTAACAATAAACAAACCAAAAATGAAAAGCGTCTAAGAGTGAGGTGACAAAGCTGAACGGTGGATGAACCAGATAGTAATGTAGCCTACAGTCATGAAGATTGGTGCAATGTTCAGTTGAAGGTGAATCGGATGTTCTCCCTGTTAATTCATTAAGTTACGGACTTCATTTAACTCGTGCAAATGCACTGTATAATAAGAACCTCAGTCACAACTGGACCTGCTGTGGCCGCAACAATGACAAAAATGTCCGAATTCCTGGGGGGGACTGAAGTTGTTAGCGGTGTGTAGCACAGTTGTGTTGTTGTCAGAGACCTTGTGAAAGTCCATAACAGCAGTTAGTTGTCATTCGTAATGTGGTGCAGCTGTAGCCAACTCAGGGGGAAGGACTTAGGCAATGCTCAGAGCAACAAAGTTAGAAAGAGCAATGAAATGAGTTTAATATCTTTGTTGTTGTTTGTCGTAATGATGTGAAACTTTGCACTGAAATCCACCATAGTACTGGAAAGACACTATCCAAATTTTGGATCATTTGGTGGAGGTGTGCAGGTGTTAGGAGTTCCACAGGCAAACGGGACACACTACAGACTGGTTAGTTGAATTATAGATAAATGGATGTTTGTCCTTTACCTTCTGGTTTATTCTCACCAACATTTAAATAACACAGCATCCAATACTGACACTGTTGTTCCCTCATTCACAGGAACCACATCATATTGGCTGTGGTTCAGTTGGTAGAGTGGGTCGCCCAATGACCGAGAGGTTGGTGGTTCGCGTCCCGGCTCTGGCTGTCCACATGTCGAAGTGTCCTTGGGCAAGACACTGAACCCTGGCTTAGGCCCCCAGTAGGATTTACCATAGACCTTACAAACCTACTGGTGTATGAGTGTGTGTGTGTGAATGGGTGAATGAGAGCACCATGAAGGTGGAAAAGAGCTATATAAATCCAGTCCATTTACTGTTTTGTCTTTCTTTAGTCTGTTTGCTTTTTTGCTTCGAACCTCTCCTGCCTTTGAAAACACTTTTTGACACACTTACCCAGGTGAAGGACAAAGTAGGCCCACCAAAATCCCGCCATTTAGACAACATGTCAATAGTTTAGTTACTTTTCACCGTGTTTCTGTTAATGATAATAATAATAATGGATTAGAGTTCTGCAGCATTTTTCAGGGCACCCAAAGAGCTTTACATTCACGATCCATTATTCATTCACTCTCATATGGTCCCTCTGGTGGTGGCAAACTACATTTGTAGTCACATTTGCTCTGGGGCAGATTGACAGAAGCATGGCAGCCATTTTGCACCTATGGTCCCTTTCACCATCACCAAACATTCAAACACCAAACACCAACATTCCTGGAGCCATAGAGGGTGAAGTGTGTTGCCCAAGGACACAACGGACTGACTACGCCAGAGCGGGAATCGAGCCTCCAATCCTTCGGTTAATGGACAACCCACTCTACCAACTGAGCCGTGGCTGCTCACAAAGGATATACCTTACCTCAAATGACGTATGCATCAAAAGTATCCATAGTTTGAATTGAGAATCGATTTTATCCAGTAGTCTAGGATCAATCCACACATCACTGATAAAGAGCTGTGAAGCTGTATGTATGTGCTAAGGTCAAAATACACAAATAAATGAACCACAGACTAATAATTAAAGTGGGTATAGATAAATATTAGCACTTTAAATACTGACTACATAGACCAGGGGTCTCCAAACTATTCCACAAAGGGCCGGTGTGGCTGCAGGTTTTTGTTCCAACCAAACAAGAGTTCACAGTTTGACTAATCGACTCTCTGAAGATGGAGATCAGTTGATTGATTGATTAAAGTCTGGTGTACTGCTGCTTGGTTTGAACAAAAGCCTGCAGCCACACCGGCCCTTTGTGGAATAGTTTGGAGACCCCTGACATAGACCAATAAGCCCATGCTGTTTCGTGTCACCAGACATGTGAAGCCACTTTTTTCGAGCTTCTGTGACGAGGACAGAAGTTAAAGTGGTTACGTCACCTCTTTTCATGTCTGAAGTGAACTTGTATAATTCTAGTGGTCAGTCATGTATTTAATCCTCCTACCTGTGTGAAAACCACTTTCAATGGTCCAAGCCTCCCTTTTGATGGTAGATGTATTTTAGACTTCACTGAATAAGGCTGGACTTCTTATTTCCTCTCAGACCACTTCAAATACATTATACTGAGAGGTAATTATGGACTTTCTACCCACTAATGCCAAAAAGCTGTCAGGCACTGCTGCAGTAACTGGACCTAGTTGGTGCTGGTTGAAGTTTGACTCTGCATGAATATTTTAACGCTTAAAGAACGTCAATCTCTCCGGCTTCTCATTTTCCGAAATTCAAATGATTGTAACTCCTGAACTGTTTGCCCGAGTCACAAAATTCAAACAGCATCAGAAAGATAAGATCCTGAACTTTCTGAGACTTTTAAACACTTCACGACAGTCATGTGTAACACTTACAAGTAGAAAGAAGTAGTAGAATTTCTACACAAGCAAAAAAATAACATGTGCAAACAACCCAAAAATTTAAAGTCACAATATGGATGTAGTAACTCATAATGTAATAGGATTCAAGACTCCTTTGTCATTCAAGACTCCTTTGTCATTCAATGATGTATCACAGATTCAGTGATGACAAGCCTTTAGCTTAGCTAAAGGCTTGTCTCCAAAATACCAGCGATGAGTGCAAATATTTACAGTGGAAATGCCAAAAACCAAGGAAAAACTATTTACATGAGATCTCAAAAAAAAAAAAGGTTTCAATTACCATACTCCAGGTCAAAGGTCCTTTACTCAAATGGATCATTACATCTGATGTGCATTAGCTATATGTATATGCTCATGTAATTTCATGGTGATATCTTAAGTATTTATTGAGTTATAGCATGATATGTCTCTGAGAACATATACACACACACACACAATTATTACAATAATCTCACCCAATCAATGTTGAGCGACGTTAATTATTCTGTATGTAGAACCTCAATTCATATCATTTTTACACTATTAATATTTTCTGTAGTAATCATCCTACGGGCCAAATTGAACCCTTTGACGGGCTGGATTTGGCCCCCGAGCCTTATGTTTGACACCTGTGAGGCAGTGGAAACGCAGCTTTGGTGTACTCGCCAGCGCCGCTTTGTTCTGGAAGTGATGCCGTATCCTATAACAAGATAGGCTTGTTTATCAGATGCAACCTGTCCTCCGCAGTCCCTGTATGATGGGGTAGGAACCTTGTCAAAGCCAGAGTCAGATTTCGTGTATGTGTTGGGCGTACAAATGTGGCCCTGTTCCCGAAGCCCAAACATTTTCCTCCATCATTATCCTCATCTCAGTTGCGCCCTCGTAGCAGCCATTGTATTCAAACGTCCCTTTTATTATCACATTTCAAAGCCATAGCTGCAGAAATTCTCAGAGATTTGGATTGAAGTTGGATCATCTGTTATATACAGACATTAGCCAGGGCGCCGCAGGCTGACGGAACACTGCACCGGAGCAGCGTCGTCGAGGAGCGTCCAAGAAGGAATGGGGTGGGGTTGAGGGGTTGGGGGTGGGGGTAGAACGAGAAGAAATCCATCCAGCTCATTATTTTGATGCTTTCACTGGCTGTGTTTTTTATAGCGCCATTTCTTTACATTCATTTGCGGCACTCTTGTCTCCATCTTTCTTTTTTAACCATGATATATTTGGTATAAGGAGACCAATAAAAAGCTGTTAATGTGCGCCTGGAGCTGAGATGTAAAAATAATTAATCGCTGGTATTTTAGCCAAGGAAGCACTTGAAGGATAATATATCTGTCAAACCTCGAACCTTTCGGCGCTCCCGTTTCACTCAAACTACAAAAGTCTGGAAAGTATCAAAAATGCTGTCATCGGGTCACTTGGAAAAGAACAAAAAAAAAAAAAAGAGAGAGAAAAAGGATGTAACTTTTTTGCAGCTTTCCTGCACTGGAGCCACCTTGATGCCTTGCTCTATTTGCCCACAGAGGAGTGAAGAGTGGAAGAAAGAATGAAGCACAGGTGCAATTTTCCTTATAAAGAATGAGTTCTCACTAAGTTTAATCCTTCACTGTACTGGAATTTTGCTTAAAATGCCTGAAAAATTACTCTCCAAATGAAAACATCAGCTGTTTTTCCAACCATTTGGGGTTCAGATAAAAGAATGGATTCTTTGTAAAGGTAACGCACTGTAGTTTGGACCAAAAAACACTCACTTTTACTGTTTATTTAACAAGTAAACAACCTCACGCCAATAAGTGGAACCATTTCACATTTGGAATGTGGAAGGTACCTTTAGCTAACCAGGGATGGGCAAACTATTCCTAAAGGGCTGGTGTGGCTGCAGGTTTTTGTTCCAACCAAGCAGCAGCACACCAGACTTGATTCAATTAATCAACTGATCTGGATTTTCAGAGAGTTGATTGGTCAAACTGTGAACTCTTGGTTGGTTGGAACAAAAACCTGCAGCTACACCGGCCCTTTGTGGAATAGTTTGCCCATGCCTGAGCTAAACCAAATGTTAATCATGTATTAGCTATAATGGTAATGTTAGTTGTGTGAATTTACATTAAGTTGGCAGGGAATACTTTTAATATCAGTGGTGTTTCAGATGGGTATTTGGGTAAGATTGGTATTTTTTAAACCAAAAGCAGTATGATTCCTATGCTAAACCTCCTCAACAGTAAAAAGCTAAATAGCTCATTAGCATACCTGCCTATTCAGGTAACCATACATAGCCTACTAGACAACTGCAGAATTCAGTTACACACAGTTTCCAACATTTCACAACATTCCACAGGTTACAGATAAAGGTACAGACGACTTACCTTGGATCAACTGAACAATTGTCAAGTCCTCCTCAGAGAAAAATACAACAATGTACCTCGAGTGCGGTGATTGGCTAGAGCTGCTGGGGGGGCGGAGAGTGCATTCCAGGCACAGCTTGGTTGGGGGCTCAAAACCCCATCAAGCTGGGAAAAGGTTAAGACAAGAACAAGAGAAATGACAAATAAAGTGTGTCGTTGTTCTCCATGATTTAATTTTCAGTGTTGTATTTACAGTGCAGAGCAAATAAGGAAGGATATGAAAAGTGACAAACAATAAACTGGTGTGTGTGTTAGTAAGTGTGGGTGGGTGGGTGCCTATTTCTCATTTTTTGCTCAGCTGGTGAGAAGCTTTACACGTGGCCGCCTGTGTGTGTGTGTGTGTGTGCGCTATTGTCGTGAGTGGTGAGCATAGAAAGAGAACGGTCTGAGGCAATCTTTTTTTATCCTGCTGCATCTCTCTCTGGGTAGAGAGATTGGGCTTTGTAGTTGTGATTGGAGGGAATTAAGGTCTGCCTTTGGTAGCTGGCAATAGCAGACAACTGGGAAGCAGGTTGAGCCTGTGACTGGTGTGTGAATGTGTGTGAGTCTGTGTAGTTAGAGAAAGAGAGAGATTAACTCACACCAGCGCACATCATTCAGCGGCTCCTCCAGGCCGCCCTTTTCGGCTCACCTTGGTCCTATCTGCACACCGATAAGGAACTGTATTGAAAGGACTCCTGCCGTTCCCTGAGCCGCTTCAATATCATGAAGTCTATTTAATATTAACATTATACTGTGTGCGGATTTAGTGTAAGTTATATGAAAGGGGAAGTAAGTATTGCATCAGTCCTGCAGTTCTTTACAGTTAAACGCTAATGGGGCAGGGCGGGGCGGGGGACCACCCACTAGGGGTAAATTATTTTAATCCATACCATAATGTAAATGTTGAGCTAGCACAAGCAAGTTTTAGTAGCTACATTATTGTTTGCATATATATTGTGTTAGTTAAATATTATTTTAATGTATAACAATAAACAAAATGGGGTAACGCTTGACTTGACATGCGAAAATTCCGTAGCATAATGGGTTCTTCCTTGACCCATTATCTATCATTCCTGAAAGTTACATCAAAATCCATTCAGAACATTTGGCAGAGGTAAAAATACTACTAATCGACCAATGGAACAAGTGAAAATGATCTTAACACCATTTGTTGAAATACAATGTTCAAGATCTATTGTGTAAAACAAGTTTTTGGTACCACACTGAAAATATTGTAATTTTAAGTGAGACATTTTGACTACAGATGAAAAAAAAATACACTTGGTAACATTTCAAAGTTTGCAGGGCACACACATGAACTAGCATTAGCGACAAAACACACACTAAGCAATGAGCTGCCATTCAAAGCATTCAAGACCACCTCTACATCATCAGCACCGTCGTCAGGGCAACTGACAGGATAATAAACAGGTGTCTATTTATAAGCGATGCCATTATCCACATTGTAACCATGGCTTCTACAACCACACTGCAGTTTGGTACTCCAGAAATTATTCGGTACACTTCTGAACAGTCAGTCATGTTTTTAATATTATAATTTCACAATGTGGCATTATGACTCACAGAAATAAAAAAAAAATGTCACCAGAGGTTGTCCAAGTACCAATAACCTGTACTTAATGTGCAGTACAGGTACTTGTGTGAAAAAAAAACACTTGTAAAAGCAGAAGTACTGGTTCAACTCCTTTACTTGAGTAAAAAATATAATTTTTTAATTGTAATCAAGTGCAAAAGTAAAAAGAAAAACTTTATTTTTTTCCATGAATGGAAACCATACTTAGTTAAGCAGGAATAATCAGAAAAGGTAAGATTAAATTAAATGCAGGCAGGTCACAGGCAAATATGTGAAAAAATAAGATTGTAGAGTCAGTACAAACTGTGTGGTTTTTTCCTCTACTCATTGTTCTTATGAAGCTGCTTAGTTTACGTACTGTTATATCTGTTTAGTTTGACTTGGAAAAAGTAAGGAGTCTATTCTAAGAATGTAAGAAGTACAAAGGAGAAATATTTATTCATGTAAAAAAAAAATGTAGGAAGAAAATACTTAAGGAAAGTACAAATACAGAAAAAAAATCCACTTAAGTACAGAAACAAAGTATTTATATTTGACTCTTTCCCACCTTTGCATAACACTTTTAATTGGTGTGTTATCGTAAGCTTTCTGAGTGTATGTTCATGCTATTGTTGGCACCCTGGTCAAAGCCCACACACTGAGGGTCAGGGTTTACGTGACCCAGAGATCTGGGTAGAAAGAGACACACGATGGAACCACGGCAAATAACACGCCAAAGGTCCAAACTGCGTAGGCAGAGCACTCTAAATACTATAAGAACTGGCTGGACATACAGTACAGCACCAGTGTGAGCTCCAGCACATCATTAACCATAATGTTATCCTCCTATTCTGTGTGTATATATATATATATATATATATATATATAAGCGACTGGATAGCTTAGTGGAAGCGACTGGATAGCTTAGTGGTCTACACCACTGACTTTGGTGCGGAAGGTTGCCGGTTCGAATCCCAGGTGTGCCCTTAGGCAAGGCACTTTACGCTATACATGCCTATACCTCACGATGAGCGATACAATAAATAGAGTCATACCGGCTCGGACGGCGCCCGGGACAACAAGGTCCGCGTTAGGGGTTGAGGAACCAGGACACCCTGATGTTAAATTGGCTACTGGAACAAGACATTCATGGAGCAGGGCAGAGAACATGGTACTGATGGAGTGTTACTACGGGAGTAACCCCAGTGAGAGAGGGTGTGGGAGAAATGGTTGCTTCGAAACCCCACATCCTCACTGACTAAGAAACAGCTCCTAGCTCAGTGTTCGAATATCCGCAATAAGAGGTTGCTATCACAGCTAGAGATCAATGAGGTACAGCGTTGTACCTCATCCACGGTACAAAGATGCTACGGCAAGGGGGAGCCAGGACGACAGGTAAGCTTGGGGGTGGTTTCACCACCACCCCCAAATATCGAGATTGGGTACCAACCCCAGAAAGACTAAACACAAGGGCAGCTGACCTGAGAAAGAGAATCATGAAATCCTGGGGGAACACAACTACCAAAGTACCAGACCAGTCACTACTGGAGGACCTGAACACTGCACTGCAAACTGTCCCTACCACTACCATCACTGAGACCAATCAGCTGATGTATGCAGCAGCAACCGTAATCCTTGAGATGCTTGGCTACAAGCCAGATGCTTGGCTACAAGCCAGAGCAGCCAGAAGGTTGCCCCATGGAGGAGAAGGCTAGAGGCAAAGATCATGGCAGCACGGAGAGAAGTCAGTGTTTTAACAGAACTAAGCAGAGGTTTGAATCTGAGGCACAGCTGAGGCACTGGAGACTGCTAAGCAAAGGCTCACAGCACTAGCTACCTGCCGAAAGAGATACACAAAAGAGGTAGAGGCCAGGAGACCAGGTGTTCTCCACCAACCCAGCTAAGGTCTACTCTCAATGGCAGGGGGGCAAGGTGACAACAGACCCACCTAGGGCTGAAACTGAGCAATACTGGAAGAGCATCTGGGAGAAGGAGGCAATACATAACACCAATGCCCAATGGCTGACAGACTTACAGGCAGAGCACAGCCAACTCCCAGAACAAGACCCAGTAGTCATCACACTAGCAGACATCCAAACCAGAGTGTCCAAAATGAAGAGCTGGACAGCACCAGGGCCCGACATGATTCATACCTACTGGCTTAAGAAACTGACAGCACTCCATGAACGCCTAGCAGCACAGATGAACCAGCTGCTGATATCGGGAAACCACCCAGAGTGGCTAACCCAGGGCCGGACAGTCCTCATAATGAAGGACCCCCAGAAGGGAACAATACCATCTAACTACCGGCCTATAACCTGCCTCAGCACCACATGGAAGCTTCTATCAGGCATCATAGCGACTAAGATGAGTAGGCACATGGAGCAATACATGAGCAGAGCACAGAAAGGAATAGGCAATAACACCAGGGGAGCCAAACACCAGCTACTGGTTGACAGGGCAATTGCCCGAGATTGCAAGACGAGGAACACCAACCTGTGCACTGCCTGGATTGATTACAAGAAAGCCTATGACTCAATGCCACATACATGGATACTGGAATGCTTAAAACTGGATAACATCAACAGGACACTAAGAGAGTTCATCCAGAACTCAATGAGGCTGTGGAAGACAACTCTGGAGGCCAACTCAAAGCCAATTGCACAGGTGAACATCAGATGCAGCATTTACCAAGGAGATGCTCTGTCCCCCCTGCTGTTCTGCATAGGCCTAAACCCCCTCAGCCAGATCATCTCAAAGAGTGGCTTCGGATACCAGTTCCGAAGTGGAACATCCATCAACCACCTCCTCTACATGGATGACATCAAGCTGTATGCCAAGAATGAGCGTGACATTGATTCCCTAATTCACCTCACCCGGATCTACAGCAAAGACATTGGGATGTCATTCGGATTAGATAAATGTGGGCGGATGATATCTAGAAGAGGAAAGGTGATCACAACTGAAGGGGTTGACCTACCTGAAGGGAATATCACAGATGTGCAGGAAAGTTACAAATACCTAGGGATCCCACAGACAAATGGTAATCATGAGGAGGCAGCTCGGAAGTCAGCCACAGCCAAATACCTACAGAGGGTAAGACAGGTCCTGAAAAGTCAGCTGAACGGCAAAAATAAGATCCAGGCCATTAACACCTATGCCCTGCCAGTAATCAGATACCCAGCTGGGATAATATCCTGGCCACTGGAAGAGATACAAGCCACTGATATCAAGACAAGGAAACTCCTTACCATGCATGGAGGGTTCCACCCCAAGTCCAGTGTCCTGAGGCTGTACACTAAGTGAAAGGAAGGGGGCCGAGGACTAGTAAGTGTCAGAACTACTGTCCAGGAGGAAACGGCGAACCTCCAGGAATACATCAAGAAAATGGCCCCCAATAACCAACTGCTAAGTGAATGCCTCAGGCAACAAAAGCCCAGTAAGGTCGAGGAACCAGAGGGGTTATCATGGAGGGACAAACCCTTGCATGGCGTGTACCATCGACAAATTGAGGAAGTGGCTGATATGGAAAAGACATACCAGTGGCTGGAAAAGGCTGGACTAAAGGACAGCACAGAGGCGCTACTCATGGCTGCACAAGAACAAGCCCTGAACACCAGAGCAATAGAGGCCGGGGTCTACCACATCAGACAGGACCCCAGGTGTAGGCTGTGTAGAGAAGCCCCTGAAACAGTCCAGCACATCACAGCAGGTTGTAAGATGCTGGCAGGCAAGGCATACATGGAGAGGCATAACCAGGTAGCGGGCATACTGTACATGAACATCTGTAAAGAGTATGGACTATGGACTATATATATATATATATATATATATATATATATATATATATATATTGATTTTGCGTCTTAAACTGCAGGAAGTATGATCTTTATACATAGATATTTTTTTATCTATAATTTTTTTGGGGGGGGTGTAATAACTTGGTGCATTATGTAATAATACTTATTACTGTTTGTTCAACAATTAATTTAGACCACTGGTTTTTAATAACTTTTTATATAATTTCCTTAGAGCTATGTAGCCTAATACATCTACTGTATATATGACAGAATACTACAAATATAACCCTAGTTTAATATTTGAGGTTTGGAATTATGAAGGCCAATAACTTGTGTCCAAATTCTACCCAGCTGGAGTAAATCTAAAATGTATTCTTTAATACAACCTTTGAATACTGTAGTGATAATAATTACAAAGTACCACTACTAGGCTAATACAGTGGTACTAATAGGAATAGCTTTATACAAATACTGCAAAGTCCAATAAAAGACAATTAACAGACAAATAAGCTATGCTGTACAATTATTACATAATGCACTGTGTTACTACATTTTCAAGAAAATAGAGTTGCAAGTACACTTTCTAATGGCAGTAATTTTTACATAATGTGTTTATCACAAAATAAAACCAAAGAATTATTACATTTTGGACATTTGTTACAAAATGCAGCTCAACATACCCATAATGCACCTGCACGAGCTCAGAAAACGCATCATGTTAATTTATATATTCAACTGGACTTTCTTCTTTCTGTGAGTTCTACATAATTGTCCTCTTTATTGTCAAAATTGCACAGACAAGACGTGTGAGAAATTGCAATTGACTGCATTTTCTTTGAAGAAATGACGGATTCATCAATAATTAAGCCTTGGGTGCAGTTTTAGTTTGGAGTGAAATGTCCACCGGCGTCGTTCAGAAACTCTGATAACGACTAAATTGCAGCTGAAACTGGTTTAATAGTTGTGCATCACAAAAATGAAGGCGATAAACAAAACTATTATGTTCACAGTAGTGATGAGATAATAAAACACAGGCCTGGTGAAAACCAAAGGGGTATTGTGTTTTTTACGCAAAAACTACTGGGTCAATTTCCATGAAATTTTCAGGAAAAGTGTGAGACGGTCCAGACGAGATCCCATTAAATTATGGTAAATGTAGGCCAAAGGTCAAGATCACAAAAATTTGTTTTCGCAATGATACGAGATGGAGCAAATCGTGTAAAATGGGTGTGAGGGGGCGGGGTTTATTCTGCCAGGCATCACTTGTTTGTTTGTTTGTTTCTAAGCAAATTTACACAAAATCTACTGGAGAAAAGGTGCAAGGAGGTTCACAAGAGATCCGAATAGATTTTAGTGAATGTAGGTCAAAGGTCAAGGTGTTTTCACAATGATCATCTCAGCCCTATTTTGTGCCAATGTCCAGTTTCTATGACAACCTGTTCTGGAATAAAAGCCAATAATGTGATGTTGACCTTTCTGCTAAATGCACTTTTTGCAGTATTGATAGTTTTATTATATGTATATATGCATCAGTGTGTGTAATATTATGATACTATATCCAGTATTAATTAAATTATAGCGTGATATGTCTAGGTTTGACACACACTTCCAGATCTCAAAAATTATTGGTTGTAGGTGATAACACTAATTATGAGAATTGTATAAATCTTCATTCCGCATCATTTGGTACCAATCTGAAAGTTCTGTGACCCTCCACTCTTGGGTTATAACCCATAATGTGATTTTGACCTTTGAGTTAATTGTGACCTTGACCTTTACTTAATTAAGTCATTGTATTTGATGCGCATTAGCTATATGATATGTCCATGTATTTTCATGGTGATATCTCAAGCATTGAGTTATAGCATGATATGTCTCTGCGGACACACACACACACACACCGACACACACACAAGGTGATAACAATAATCTCATCCAACCAATGATGGGTGAGAATAATTACATGTAGGCTCCAAAATGGAATTATCAGGTAAAACCCAGAGTCTCACATTTTGAGAGCGAGATGTCCATTAAGAGCTAAAATGTGTCCTGTTTTGTTTGTTTTGTTTTGTGTTGTTTTGTTTTGTTTTACATTTACACATGACCGATTTCAACTTCCCACATCATATCCAAGTCGTCCAACATATAACCTGTAAAATGCAATGAAATCAGTTTCCTGACTGAGTAATGGGATTTCAGAATGATGGAGGGGAAAAAACGGGAGTGAATCCCAGTCTTTTTTATTTATTACGGTTTTTTTTTTTGTTTTTTTTTTTTGAGGCAATAGAGATTAAAGTTAGGGGAAATGCTGATACCCTCTTTCAGCCCCTTCCTTCGATATTGTTCTCTGTGCTCTGAGGTTTATCACAACAACAGGGGATGGCTGATAACCGTCCATACCACTGGGAATAACAAATCATACTTGTTTTCCAGCGGTTTTCACAGGATCCGGGCAGATAGGGGAAGAAGGAGGAGACAGAACCACGCAGAGAGAATACAGATGGCAGGAAATAATGGGTCACAGTCGTAAATGTCGCATAAGACGACGAGACAAAAGCTTTGATTTGTCGATCTGGCCTTGTTTGTGTGTCTGTCTGGTGCAGGGTTAGCTCTAAATGACTGAAGAAGCATAGTTTTGTCTTAGTATCTACACTTTGTCAGCCCTTTGGAAGGAAAAAGAAAACATTTTGATTCAATGTTGCACCTTTTTATCTTGTGGCTGTTTGTGAATCTTCAGTGATGGAGACACTGCAGGAGGCCGCTGTCAAATAATGTGTCAAATCCCTACTGGCTGAACTAGTCAGTTTTACTGACTTGAGTAAGGTTTTTTTTTTCCATTTTGTGTATTAAATCTGTCAAAATGTGCAAAAATATCAACAGGACCCCATAAGAACATTACAACAACATTAATCGTAACAAGTGTATTTTTCTTATTTCTAGTCCAAATATCTCATCACACTGAATCATTTTCTCATCAAATTTAATGTGTTGCCGTGGCTCAGTCGTCCAATAACCGAAGCATTGGCGGTTTGCATCCCGCTCTATCCTCGTCATATGTCCTTGGGCAAAACACTTCACCCTCCTGCCTTCAGTGCTGCTCACACGGGTGTATGAATGTTTGGTGGCGGTCAGAGAGGCTGTAAGTGTAAAATAGCTGCACCAGGACGACTGTGGATACATATGTAGTTTACCACCACCAGAGGGAGTATGTGAGAGTGAATGAATAATGGATCACTGTTGGGTGCCTTGAAGAGTGTTAGAGAAATCTAATCCATTATTATTATTATGACTATATTTTTTAATTAAAATATAATCCATATTATTATATATCACACATAAAATTATACTTAAAATCAGACAGAATCACCTAAACTGAACTTTTTAGTAAGACATAACTTATTTATAGATGACAGAACTGGAAAATCTTATTTCAAGAAATCTTACCAAGATTGTTTTTACCTGTTCCATTGGCAGACTTTTTTTTTTTTTGCTTAATTCAACCAAAATATTTTAATTTATAATTTTTTTTGCTTAAATCCAGATTTATTTATTTTTTACTTCAGTTAAGCAAAATTGGTCTGTCTCTGTACTTTATTCATTTTAAAAAAGACGTGTTCATTTTATTTGGTACAGAGGGACAATGTACAATAATGAACATTTCTGTAAATGCACACAATTGGAGCCAAAAGGCTAATCTGCATTGGCAGCCCTATTAGTGTGTGTGTGTGTGTTTTTTTTCTTTTAAAAAACATTATGACCTGAAGGTTGCAACATATTTTAGGGAGAGCACAGGAGACAAAAGGGTTAAAATTTGCAAAAGTTCTTTATTTTTAAGCAAATAAATTTTTACTTCATTAACCCCGTTCCCATGCCCAGAACAAAACTAAAAAGAACCCCAAAGGTTTAAAGGAAAGACCCAAGTGAGCTGGCCAAATTAACAAAAGGACGGTATGTGGATCAGGCTAAACCCTGTACAGGACCGTAGGAGGTGTCCACATACCGCTACCCCTGCCCTAACACAACCCACAACTAAACACTGTCAAAAAAAATAAACTGAAAACAGGACGTCCAGAATCACTGGGAAACCAAAAAAGAAACAAAAACAAAAAGGCTAAGCGTAGCCAAGCTGCATCTTTCAGGTTCCTCGAGTGTGCGGCCTGGTGTGAACGCTCCTGGAACAGACGACACAGCCCTGGAGGCAAGGCAGAAAAAAAGATTTATCCAATTTATATCTGCTCCGGCAGAAATCAATTAGCAACCGATCAAAATAAAGAAAAACAGTTAATGCAGGATATTGCACAAAAATATCCATAAATATAACAATAATTATCTAATCAAAAATGAATTAGGAATCATCAAAAAAACCAGAAAGAAAAAAGGTGTTTGAACATAACATAGTCGACTAACTAAAGACAAAACCAGAATAAATGAGATCTTTGATTTGTCTTTCCTGTCACGGTTGTGCGTCTGTCCGTTGCAGGGCTAGCTCTGAAATGACTGACGAATCATAGTTTCGTCTCCGTATCTCCTCTTTGTCAGCCCTTTTTTGGAAGAGAAAAAAAACAAAAAAACATTTGGTTTCTATGTTTTCCTTCTGTATACTTTGTCCTGTGGCTTTTCTCAGACTTCATGCTGTCAGAATGAAGCACATGTTGGCAGAGAGAGCAATCCAGCTTATGAAGAGTCAGAGCCACAAACAGAAAGAGAGACAGAGACAAGCCTGAGGCGCTGACGATCCCAGGAGCAGCCACGTGCACGCTCCTCCACGTGCGCGCTCCTCGGTGTGCGTTTTTGCCAGTGTCGACTTGTGTGCGCGCCAAGGCGTCTGTATGGGCATGTTTGTGTGGTCCTCTGGAGGCTGGCAACAGAGGAAGGATGGGAGTGCTACTGATCATCAGCCCCCGGGCCGGCCTCTTGAGACCCACTCTCAACTTATGGAAATGACTCGAACACACATCCACACACAGAGGGCTGATATGATTTTAGGTGCATGAGCTGAATGTTGAGGATTACCAGATGGCAAACAGGCTGATGTTCTACTCTGTCTCCCTGGAGTGTATTCTTCTTCTTCTTCTTCTTCTTTTGTGTCTTGGCACCTTTGTTTGACTGTCTGAAAAGGTGAGCCGAGGTGAGGGAACCAGCCGAGGTGAGGGCGGCCGACGTTATAAAGTCGAGCTGGAACTGAAAGCAGCGGGATGGTGTGAAGATGAAATGATTAAAAACCTCATAAAATGGGCTGGCGTGAAGAAAGAGACAAGCTAATAGAACGTTAAATAATGTGTGAAACTCTGGGCAGGCGCAGAGTGTGAGTGTCAGGAGTTGACTGTGAAAGACGGAAAGAAAAATAAAAGGAGATGGATGCCGTCATAAAGTCGTACGGGAGGAACTGATGGATGAAAAGCTGAAAGGCCAAGGAAAAGCCAGTAGTAAATACACAGGCTTCCCACAGCCTCTTAGAAGTAGTGAATTTACAAATCTGCATTTAATACAGGGGTCTCAAACATGCGGCCCGGGGGCCAAATGTGGCCAGTTGTTCCAATGTGACTGGTGGGATGAAGAACACAATAACCTATGAAATTACTCCATATCTTCTCAGCTTTTTCAGTTTTGTCTATAAATGACACCTTTAAATTTTTCTTATTGTTTTCCTGCAAAAATTAATTGTGAAAATATTGACATTACAGCAGGGCTGAACCCCCCCCCCCCCCCCCCCCCGAGTGTTGCACGGGCTACCCACTGGCCAGTGGATATCCGCGGGTGACCCACGAGTCGGGTGGGCTGGGTCGCAGTATTAATACATATTGCGGATGCGGGTGGGGCGGGTCAGGGACGATCAATACCCACTGAGGTGTGTGTGTGTGTGTGTGTGTGTGTGTGCTCGGCTCGCGCATGTGCAAGCCCGTCAGTTCCTGTTTTGAATGCTTTTTTATCCCAACTTTTTGTTATTTGTTATTAGCGCCAAATCTCCCTGAACACTCAGAGATAAGAGTGAAAATGTGGGACTTGATCAGGGAGAAGATTAAAACAGGCGATGCGAAGGTTGTACGGAAACGTTGTATGTGTTGGCTTTATAGAGTGATGATGTGGGTGGAGTCTATTTTATGTGCTGGAGTGCATATTGAGACGTTAGAAAGGAGGCAAAAATGATGCTTCATGACTTTTAACATTAGAAGCACAAGGTAAAGATGCTGCGAATGTACTATGTGAGTTTAGAGACAAATTTAAGCTCGCGGGTTGATAGCGGGCGGGTTGGGTTTATCCATACGTGACATCATGCGGGTTGGGCGGGGCGGGGTGGGCCTAGCCACGTCTTGGGTTTGGGCGGGGCGGGTTTCTGTAAAACCCCCTAACCGCGGATCACTAACACCCCCCCCCCCCCCCCTCCGGATAAAACCCCTCCCTTTCCGTCATTCATGTCGGCCTGTGTGTGTTGCACAGTTCTGCCACAGCTCTGGTTGTGTGTTCAAGAAGTAAAGTGATGTAAAGGAATTTCCTATTTGTTTGTTCTGCCGTGTGTGGCAGCGGAATCGAGTGTTTTCTCTTTTTCTGTTTTATTGACAACTCACCTTGTCCTTTATTTTACTCCGGTGGTTTGGAGAAATTGTTTGATTTACATTTGTACGAGCTGTGAGCCTGTATTACTTCCCTGTTGTTTCCTTTAACTATTAAACCACTACATAGCCAAGTTCACAACATTGTTAGTTCCCTTATTTCTACCCCTGGACTCTCACCATCATTCTAGGTTATAACAACTGTAATACCACTAGTCAGAAAAATGTGGACAGAATACAAATTCCTGTGTTTAGTCAACAAAGCAAGACAATAGATGCTTTCCCACAGAGTAGTTCTAAGACCTTGGTTCTAGGAACTAAATAGTTCTTAGAACTATATGGTTCCTATATAGTTTGCTTTCCGATAGGGCAGTGTTTCCCAACCCTGGTCCTCGAGGCACACTATCCTGCATGTGTTAGATGTTTCTCTCTCCAACCACACCTGATTCAAATAATCAGCCTATCATCGAGCTCTGCAGAAGACTGATAATGACTGTCAGGTGTGTTCAAAGCGGGAAACATCTAAAACATGCAGGATAGTGTGCCTCGAGGACCGGGGTTGGGAAACACTGCGATAGGGCAGTAGGAATGAGGAGGTCACAGCGTTTATGTTCTGTGTCACAGGAATGTTAATTATGGTCAAATACAGCGTTTAATGTCAAGAACAGAGGAGTTTACAGAGAGAGTTACGAGGCAAAGAATCCAGCAGCAGGTGATACTACGACGGATGTTAACTTCATAGCATTAACCCAAAAATGAAACTGTGTCTTCCATCCATTTATTTATTACTTTTTCTGTATTTTTTTCTGACCCACAGCTGACGCTACAGAGATACTTTTAAAGATAGTGGAACTGCAAGATGAGAACATGCAGAAATACCCTTGACCTGGGCTCTACCATTCACCAAATACCTACGTCATATAGTTCCTGGATAACTAAAAAAACACCCTGCCTGCCAGGAGGAACTAAAAGTTATAGGAACTACAAATGGTTCCTTCAGTGGGAAAGCACTTAATATAAGGGATGTACCCGGATAAAATGGCAAACAAACGTACACCAAGTCCTTGAAAAATTGATATATCCATGGCATGAAAACAAACATTCCAAGAGTCCAACACCGCAAACATGACTGACGTGACTGTGCGACCCAAAGACATGGGCTACAAACGCTACATGGTCAAATTCCCTCTGGAACAGAAATGTGCACCCTACTTTTGCGTAATATATGAAGAGATATTTTGTGGATGTTGTTTCATGATAGAAATTGCCAACAAGACAGATATTAAAAACAGACAATAACGCTAAATAAACTTGCATTTATTTAAGGTGGTGGATGGATCACTGGATCCAGTGTAAATAGCTGCTGGAGCCAACGTCTGAGGTTCCGGAACATGCTCCGCTTGCTCCCCCTCAAATTAAGCCCTGAACACAACCCTTCCACTAGTAAGGTTTAGCTGTGGAAAAGCTGTGATGCTGGCAAATCCTTCTGACACACCATACATTTATTTATTTATATATAAGTTACAGAACATGGCAATGTTGTATTAAACTCCATGGATTAAAAATAAATGTCACTTTAGTATTTTTCAAGGCAGGTGAGTGAATACTTTTGGCAATAGAGTGTTTTTTTCCTCAAAGTAAAACCCTCTTTGGCTTCTTAAAAGTACTCCTGGTGATATGTGTAACCCACTTTGAACCCATGAATATACTTTCCTAATTTCCAGGATGCACTCATTTCTCGCTGTATGGGCAGTAAATTCTGGTTGTTATAAATAGTTTCTTAAATTGAACTTGTACAAACCTACAGAAGCCTGTAATTTCACAACAGGGAATATTTTGGAGTGTTTTACGATATTGTCAGTAGACTGGGTACACAATGCCACGTTTAAGTGATATTTGGAAATGACAATGACGGACTGAACACTCGTATGAAGAAGATAATGAGAGAGTAAGAAGCACTCTGTAATGATGGAAAGGCTGTAATGAAATAAAAAGAGGCAACAACAGGAGAACAGCTGTTGATCAGATTAGAGCAGAATTAAAATCAAATGACTACACTGCATCAGAGATGGTGACGGCTGAAAATGAAATGATGACAAATAACTCTCACTCATTTCATATAACGAAAGGGTGGAAAAAAAAACCTGTCATCCTCCCTCTCACCCGCCCTCCCTCCCTCTCTCTCTCTCTCCCTCCCTCTCTCTCTCTCTCACTCACTCCCTCTCTCTCTCTCTCACTCACTCCCTCTCTCTCACTCCCTCCCTCTCTCTCTCACTCCCTCCCTCCCTCTCTCTCTCCCTCCCTCTCTCTCTCTCTCCCTCTCTCTCTCTCTCCCTCTTTACCTCTCTCTCCCTCCCTCCCTCTCTCTCTCCCTCCCTCCCTCTCTCTCTCCCTCCCTCTCTCTCTCTCTCTCTCTCCCTCTCTCTCTCTCTCCCTCTTTACCTCTCTCTCTCTCCCTCTCTCCCTCCCTCTCTCTCTCACTCCCTCTCTCTCTCCCTCCCTCCCCTCCTGTTCATTATCTTTAGCCTTCCGTTTCATTTCTCTGTAGCCCATTTCATCAATGCCCCAGTGCTGTAATTATTAGTTTTCCCATCGGGCTCCTTGGTCACATAGTTGGGTGAACAGTTTCATCCTCCGCAGAGGTCTTCAGTGATGAAGAAACTGCAAGAAGCCGTTGAAGCTTTCAACAGAACATGACAAGAAAGAGAATTAGACCCAGAAGGAACTAGACCGATCTGAACCAGTCTCCTTTTCAGACAATATATACATTGACTACATTGATGTTTTTAAATTCCAAATTATTTATTCAGAATAAAACAATTCAGAATTGAACCCATTTCTTTCATGTCTACATAGACATATTAATCCCAAATAAAAGTTTCTCTGGTAAACAGGTGTATTCCGCTCTAGTTAAAGATGGGACGGGAGATTTCAGGAGGAAAAAATGGACCAGCGATTCAACATGATAGTATTTTTAAATATTAGGAGGTCATATGGTCCATATATTATGATCCACAGGATTGTTAAGAGAAGATGGGTCGACAAGAACGTTATTGTATGGAAAAAGTACTCTCCCAGCAGGTTCAGAGTCTCTCTCTCCTGGGAAGAAAGTCACGGGAAGGTTGATGTAAACATATTTTGGCCGTGTATCCAGGTGGAGTTTGAGATGTTGTAGGAAATGACAAAACTCACATTCACACCTAAACATTTTAAAGGCGTTATTCCACTCAAAACTACTTTTCCACACTTACCAGGACATGCTGCGTTTGCTGCATGGTGTGTCCCCTCCACTGGATGGATTTACCATCATTCATAGAAAAGAGAAAAAGTCTGTCCACTACATGTCACAAGGACGTTGGTGTAACCCCCATTGCAGCGAATCTGAAGTAGCATTAGCATTAGCATCTACAAGAGAAGAAGGTGCCACAGTAGCTGTTGCACAAACTGGAAAAAACTGTTGGATCAAACTGGTTCATGTGTCTCTGTGGAAATAAAGCCTCATTCTTTTTTTACCTGCTCGTTTTCAAAACAAGTGAAAGCATGAAACCAAGCTGGATGTTACTCTGGGATGGTAAACACACACAGAGCCAGAGGGGAGGGGGGAGTGTTCCTTCACACATTCTGAGCCAATCAGGACATGTATGAGGAAGTACCGGTAAACTCTGTTTTGCTACCATGAAAAAACAACTGGAAACAAAACAATCTGGGTGTTTGTTTTTTTTTAAATACAACTATCACACGATGAATTCAATAAGAATGAAGAACACAGTAGTTTTAATGAAATAACCATAGAATGACTCCTCTAAGGTTTTCCTAGAGGCCGGACCTGAGGTTGGCCAGGTCCGTCGAGTGGTAGTGGCCCAATCCAAAGACTGGCTCCGATGACGTTGCAAAGTCCAACTCATGTGTTTGGGGTGGAGACATTCAGAAGATACTGACGACTGGTGGGAGGGGTGGAGAGGAGTGGTGTCATGGGGGACTGAGATCAGCTGATTTTTTTTTTTGTATTTTAAATGTGACTTTGTATTGTTTATACAGAGTTTCAATTCATCTCTGGAGCTTTCAATCAACGAACCTGTAAATTCTAACACAACTGAGATTTTGAAAGTATACACTCCCTCCTCTTCTTCATCCCTCCTCTTCTTCATCCCACCCCTCGAAACCACACCTTCATGAATACATGAACCTGCACGCTGTCTCACAATGATCCACAAGAACTCACGTCGATCACCCACCAAGCAACACCACAGTCGCTATTTTTATCACCATGTTTAATTTTCTCACTGATGGGGTGAATGTGTTACACAACACAAATATGGAAAGCAAAAATAATTTGGCTGATTGTAATTTTACCAATTTCCATGAAAAAATATTTCAATGAGGAGGCAAGATGCATCAAATTTTGGTGAATGTAGGTCAAAGGTCAGGGACAAGGTCACCAAAAATGTGTTTTTTTTTACAATAATGGGATAGAATCAGGTAAACATTTGCAAGGGGCGGGGCTTGTTGTGCCTCTCACCACTTGTGTTGCTTATAGTTTTCTTCTTACTTGCTGTCTATAAAAACAAATAAAAGACAGATCAGCAGAACACAGCCTTTACAGATGGCTCATTTCCATAACATCCACAGGTCGGCTATTATTTTATACACAACCGCATCGTCTGCAAACAGTTTGACTTGACAGCTCGTACGTTCCTCAGACATGACATGCACTGAACATAAAATCCGTCTTTTCCTTTGAACCCAACAGCTTGTTAACTCACCCCTCATGTAAGAAAACAAATTAATATGTACACAAATGATTTCCACTGCATGATAATTTTATGAATAAAACAACTAAAGCTGTAGATTTCGTCAGGTTCATCTACTATCCTTGTATAATTATTTCGTTATTTATTAATTTTTTTACCAATTACCAGCAACTGAAGGTGGTGCGTATTAAGCTGTGCCTGAAGTGTGGATGCTTCCACTCGAGAGCCTGGATAAAAGTGGATTAAGGGATAAATTAGCTAACATTATGCTAATATTTGTTTTGTCTTTTTTATTATTCTTATTTTCTTCTTGTAATTAATTATAATATCATAGTTATTATTCGCTGTTTTCACTCCATTAGATACGATTCTTGCTGCCACATCTCACAAGCCTCTTCTGCCGAAACTGAGACAGTCTTTTTTTTTTTATTTATTATTCTTTTTTTCCTGACATGTGAGTTGTTTCTCAAAGTCAAAGAAAAAATCCTTCAAAGCTTCATTTCCATAAAAAGCTACATGAGTGGCTGGAGGACTCTTCCCGTGTCCAGGATCCTTCTGAGGATTGAGTCTTTCCTTGGGAGAATTTTCAAGGATGCTTATGTGGATCCTCTGCATTGTTTAAATACCCACAATCCTGTGCTGCAAAATGGAAAAAACGGCTGACCACAACTGCAAAGGAAATCTCATTAAAGTGGAATAAAGAGGCATGGGCGTATGCATTTAAATATAATTAACAGCTTTAATTAAGTCTGACCAAAGAAAGTGTATTTATATTATTTTAGGATGTAAAAGCATATCAAAGTATACATAGATAAATAAAATAAAATATAATTAAAAACACACCCCAGCACAAAATACATCAATTTATCATTAAATGTGTAAGTTAATTAATCTGGACTAAAATGATAGCAGTAAATCATGTAGTGTAGTAGAGAATGTTTTTAAACCATACACTGGAAGTAATCTGAATATGACATATATTTAAATGTGTTTAAATATACATAATAAAATATAAAATATAAAACCAACCTTGGCTTTTTATATCCTTTAAGAATCTATATTGTAATTATGACTTTTATCTCATGCTTGTGATTTATTATCTCATAATTTTAACTTTTTGTCTCAAAATTTTGACTTTTAAATCTTAGAATTATGCATTTTTTTAATCTCATACTTATTAAAAAATTTCACAATGTTGACTTTTTATCCCAATTGTGACTTTTATTTCTCTTCCATTTTCCTAAATTTCCTGCCCAAACAAACACATCTACTACAGTTATCTACACAATAACTCACTTTTTAAGGCTTTATTTTTCAGATACTTTGGAAACTTTTCAGATTTTCCCTGGTTAAATAACTATATCATCCATGTCAACATTTTTTATTTAACTTTTGTAATTTACTACAATTGAGAAGTTGTACTTTTTTTGCTTTTACTCCAGTAAAAGAGTTGAATCAGTACTTGTACTTTTACCAGAGTATTTTTCCACACAAGTAGCTGTACTTTAAGTACAGAATGTGAGTACTTCTGACACCTCTGAACAATTCAATAGTATTTCAAGTGTATTATTCCCTTGTAAATGTATGGACATTCTACTAAATACTGCTGTCACATGTGTCGATGTGTTACTGAACTGGAGGCAAGACCTTGTCTGAACTCACTAGACTGTTTAATTCATGGATGTTTTGATCAATAGCAAACACTTCTCTGCTCTATGTGAAGGATGTGAAATGGCAGGAAGTGAACATGAACTGAAATATGTTAATTCTGTCCATTATTTACTCATGAGAGACTTAGGGCGTATTCACATAGTAAAGTCCAGACCAAGGTTCGGACCAGAACCTTTTTTTTGCCTTTTCACACTGTACTTATAATCCGGACTTTATTTACAGTCTTCATTCACACTGTATTGAATCAAATGGACCAACGGACTTTAGAACGTCATGTCGTCAATGCGTGTACAGCGTGCGTCTCTATACTCGACCCTGATTGGTTAGTAGATGAGCGTGCTACACTGTTGCAGGAAATGCTCCCAGATAATGGACCCAGTTACCAGTTTCATCATTTTTGTCCTATTTTGGTAATGTTGCCAACTCTCGTACCAGTGTTCCCACCAGCGGCTTGTCTCCAATTCAGTCTTTATAGTATCATCCGACCAAATTTCAATGAAATACCTGGTTTCCTCGTCTCCACATGTATTGCCGCGACTCATGCTTGGACGTTGACTAGATTCCGCGCACGTGACTGTGACGTAATTGGTCCGATAGTCTGGACTTTCCTAAACAGACCTTTCACACTGTGCACCAGCGAACCTTGGTCCGGACCGAGACTACCTCCTCAGCTCGGACCAAAGACTCAGTCTTTAGTCCGGACCAAGGTTCGGGGGAGGTTTCACACTTGTCAATAAGGTTCGAACTTTCCTGGAAAGTCCGAAAGTTCGGATTTTCTGAGTGCAAAGTGAATAGGCCCTTAAAGAAGAAGGTGGTTCTACTCTGGAATCGTGTTCCTGTTTGAAAAAATCCAATAAAATTTGCTGAATGTCTGAAACGAGCAGGAAAATGAAACTGTCTTTAACCCTTTATAGCAGGGATGTCAAACTGATTAAAGTCCAGGGGCCACATTCAACCTAATAGAACCAGTCAAATATTCAAACAATAATCTTTCTTGAAAGTAGAATCATTACTTCATTACTTTACTTATCCCATAAAGACCCAGTGTGACCCCTGTGAAAGTTCCTAAATTATTTTTTTGTCCATATTTAACATTTCTTCTGTGATTTATCATCATAAGTCATAGTATCATGATACTATGACTTATGATGATACATTTTTGGTCATTTTTTAAAATTATTTTTAATGGGTTTAGGGGGTAGTATTGGGGGCCTTGGAACGAATTAGGCATTTTACATGTAAAATGTGACTATTTACGAAAGATTCATGGTACGAAATCACTTCTGGAACAAATTAATTTTGGAAATAGAGATACCACTGTGTAGATGTGACAGAGGTACTGTTAAATTTTGATTTGGTGTGTAGTGTTTTTTTATAACCAATGTGTGCACGCCCCTACGAGACTTTGTCAGCACAGACTGTTACCAGCTGAGGTTGATTGGGATGAGAAACACCTGTGCTGGGGGGACAGGACTTAAGGAGCTCTCAGGCAGATCCAGGAAGAAAGATCCAGAAGGCTGATCCAGGAGGAGATCCGGCTGGCTGAGCCGGCAGGCGGACCGCGCCGCGGGGGGACAGACTACCCAGCCAGCCCGGCCGACCCATCGAGTCACTAGGGTGGACATGTTCACAGGTTCCCTAGCAGCGGTGCCTTTGGGGCCCGGCAGGGGTGACTCGGTGGGCGTGGGTTGGGCGCTGGCCGGCTGGGTGTCCTGTGGACAGGTTCCCCGCGGTGCGGCGAGACGCTGAGAGCAGCGGTGCGGCGAGACGCTGAGAGCAGCGGTGCGGCGAGACGCCGGGAGCAGCGGTGCGGCGAGACGCCGGAGCAACGGTGCGGCGAGACGCTGAGAGCAGCGGTGCGGCGAGACGCTGAGAGCAGCGGTGCGGCGAGACGCCGGGAGCAGCGGTGCGGCGAGACGCCGGAGCAACGGTGCGGCGAGACACCGGAGCAGCGGTGCGGCGAGACGCTGAGAGCAGCGGTGCGGCGAGACGCTGAGAGCAGCGGTGCGGCGAGACGACGGGAGCAGCGGTGCGGAGAGCAGCCGGGAGCAGCGGTGCGGCGAGACGCCGAGAGACACCGGGAGCAGCGGTGCGGAGAGGCGCCGGGAGCAGCGGTGCGGCGAGACGCCGGAGCAGCGGTGCGGCGAGACGCCGGAGCAACGGTGCGGCGAGACGCCGGAACAACGGTGCGGCGAGACGCCGGGAGCAGCGGTGCGGCGAGACGCCGAAAGACGCCGGGAGCAGCCGGGAGCAACAAGCGACAGTGAGAGAAACGTGGCCTGGCCCTTGCCAGATTTTAATGAACTTTTAATTCGGGTTTTATTCTCTTAGAAAATGTCATTGTTTTAACGAATTCTAAATAAATCATCCTTTTATGACTGGCACTCTCATGCTTGCTTCACCTGGGTTAAGCTCTCAGTGTTTTTAGTTTGTTTTTTTTTATTTTTTTTTACTCGCTTTACGAGGCCCGCCCCCTTTACATATATATCAACTCCAGAGCAAAAAAAGTCAAATTGCATCATGAAAACAAAGAATATTAAGCTTTAGTTCATCATTTACACATATACATTCTAACTTACAGATCACACTGAAACTACAGATACAAAATATATTTAATAATAGGTGGAATATTACTAAAATTGTACTGACTTCTCTTAAAATAGTTCCAATTTTTTCATGTTTGTTCTGATTATTGAGATTTTTTGTGATATTATGCTTTGTTTCAATTACAAAGAGAATTTTTTTAAATTTGTGAACATTTATAATTTGTTATGAGAATTGTTATAAATGTGGACCATGAAATAAAATGATTTATATTTTAGTGTAATTTCTGGATTACATGAATTAATCCAAAGGGCCAGACTGGACCCTTAGGCGGGCCACATTTGGTCCCCAGGCCTTATGTTTGACACAGGTGCTCTATACAAAGAAGAGAATACACTATATAAAACAAATTAGTATATAAAAATGTGCATCACACAATATTTTAATATAAAAATAAAGTATAAAACTGCCAAGAAGAATAACTATTGAGACGTAAATGAAAATGCTGATCAGAAATCACACACATTCACAGGTTTGATTAGATTTTTAACATGTTTTAAGTAGGAAAGATGGAGGCTTGTGTGTTTTCCATTGTCTATAACAGAGATAGTGTTTTAGACTGGGACTTAGACAGCCTATATTGTCATTCAGATATACAAGTGTAGTATCCAGAATGAAATGTGATTGCATTCAGCTCGCTTAAGCGTAAAATGACGTGATAAAAATGGACTGACGGTAAAATGTGGTATAAAATGAATACGAACATGTCGATTATAAACTAGTGTTGGCCAACCACAGGATAAAAAAACAACCCATGTACTGTTTTAGTTTACTGATGTATAAAAGCCCCCAAAAATAAGAAAAATAAAGAGCCTCAAAGCCACTGTTTATTAAAATATGGAAATAGTGCGTTATTCTGTGTCATCCTCAGAGCTACACTGGTTCTCTAATTGAAAACTTTATTTTTATTTTAGCTGCCAATTTTTATTTCACCTCTGTGTTTTGACTCAGAGAAACTGCACATTTGTTAAAAAATAAAAAAATACAAGGTGTAGGATTACTTTGCATAAAACTCTGGGCTTTAATTTGAGTTTATTTGTTGTTGTGAATGCGACTCGGAGAGAAGGAAAGGTGAGTGACTGCAGAAAGGAAAAGAAAACAGTCATTTGTGTGTGTCTGATAGTGTTTTATGAGCCGTCTCTTCTTCCGGGATTTCAACTTGTGCAGCATTGGATCGATAGCAGGATCTAGGAGTAAAGCTGCAGGACATTTTGACTGGAACTTATAAAAATAGACTCTGTCCTGTTTTTGAGGTATTATTTCAAAGGCCTACATCCGATACACATCAAGTTGAATTCCCACACCTCCTCAGATACGGGAAATGTGTGAATTTACAGTTTGGGTTGAATTAATCTGAGAAATAAGAGTTGATAATGTGCAACATTTACTCCTTAAAACAATGGTTTCAAAAAATCTGTATTATGCTTAGCTTTGACGCACTATCTGTATTCATTCCATGTATGGGTCATGGGTCAGGGGAGGCGGGGCTAAAAGGTTGTCTTTCCAATCCCTCTGTATGCAATAGGACAGTACTGCAACCAATCAGTGTCATCTTTAGGATGACATACAGTAGTTAGACGCCGGAAAGTTTGTGGAGGAGTCCGGACAAAGTTAGGAATGACTAAACAAAATGGTGGATTATGGAGCTGAACGACGGTTGTAAAAAGAATTTAAAGATTGTTGACGTTTTCTCACATTCTTTACTTATGTTTGATAAAAGGAAATCTCCACCTGTTATTCTTCTATGGTTACTTCCGGTTGTTTCTTTCAGTATCGTTGCAGCAAAACTTTTACGCCCTTCCTTTGACTCTATACTTCACCGTGATTGGTCGGCCAGTTTTAGGGAAATTTAGACAAAAGTTACATTGAGCGAAACTAGACTACTAGATTTGCTGCTGCTAGGGTGGTGTAGCTTGGCTAGGCTATATTATGTATCCACAGGGATTAAATTAAGGTGGCCTAGAATTAGCTTTCATGGTTATGCTGATGACACTCAACTTTACATTGTTGTCTCCTGATGATTTTAGCTCAGTTGGCTGCCAGACATTTAAACTGGAACTCATAAAAATAGACTCTTTACTTTTTTGTCTTTTTTTTCAGGAGGCACAACATTAGCTTTCATGGTTATGCTGATGGCACTCAACTTTATCTTGTCGTGTCTCCTGATGATCTTAATCCAGTTGACAACTGTTTAAAATGCATTTTAGATATTAAGTCCTGGATGGCAGCAAATGTCCTCCAGCTCAACCAGGATAAAAGTCAGGTTTCATTCATTGGTTCTGAGGCACAAAGCTAAACTCCTACTCAATAGTTCCTTCAGAAAAAGTTTAAGAAACTGGGGTTTTATTTGACTGAGCGCTTAAATTTAAAGCACACATAAGGTCCATGTCTAAAACTGGCTTTTATCATTTTAAAACATATTGCCAGACTTTGAGCTTTTCTCTCCTGAGCCAGTGCACAGACTGTGATACTTACATTTATTACCATTCACATTGATTACACTGCCTTACATTTTTCTTTTAGAAAGTATCTGCTTTGGAAGTTAAATGTGTTAAATCTTACATACTTTAATCGGTTAAATTATAAATCAATCAAATCAAGACAATACAATTACAAATCATATGTAACTATATTAACCTATATTTTTTACTTTACATCATGTAAGTCAGTCTATTTAATATAGATCTTACTGAAAAGTTGCAGTAAATTCAAAGGTTATTATATCAAAACTAGGAAAACTGGGGAAAAAGTGACTTTTTCAGCAAGTCTACTCTTAATTAGACCTAATTTCAGTATGTCCATCTACTGTCATCGATCCAACTCTATGGTTTTTACTGGTGAATCAATGTTGTGGAAGATGACAGTGTTACCATGGTAACTACAGAGCCTCTGAATGTCCAAATGGGTCATATCTGATGACCATGAAAAGATAAAGAACTGTATTTTACACCAAAAACTTTCATTCATTGATATAATTAAAGCATCAACGATATTAAACAGTTTGGATCAGTTGATGTTTGGTGGATGTTTGGGTCTTTATGGATTAAATATATTTGAAATATGACATTATAAATCACAAGTAGTAAGATAATGTAATAAAATATGAAACTAGACAGCTACTGTATGTTTCCATGGCAACAGCACAGCAAGTAAAAGATGCATAATATATCAGAGCATATCAACGTAAATGGCAATGATTATCAATATTTACTTTTGTTCAACAATCAGAAATGTCATATATGTGGAGTTAAAGAGGGCTTTAACTAAATTCTAAGCCTACACATTACAAATATCACAGAATAGAGGCTGCGGTTGTTACAGTTTCCATATTTACAGATGTATAAATAAGTGTATTACCTGCAGATATCACTGTCAGTGCTGACATATGTACTGGAAAAAGCCGCATATTATAAAAAGCTAGGGCTGTTAAAATGAACGCACAGATATATTCATTCATTCAGTTTAGTTTATTTCGAATGTGTCGCAGAGGACAGAAAAAAAATCCAAATAACCAAAGTAGAATAACAACCAGAGAAATAAATAATAAATGAATAAATAAACGAGACAGCATTAAGATTTGTCATACAGTTCTATAGCACATTGGAAAGGTTGGTCAGGTCGTTTGTCGTTTAAGATAAACATGAAAATAACCTGGTAAATCCTTGTAATTTAAATATTAGGTTCAATTTTCGATTATTAATATAAACACTTTATTAACTGAATTTTTGTGAAGGTGTCGTCCATCGTGGTCAGTATCCTACGGTATGGAGGGAGCAAGAGAGGAAATGCAGTAGGGAGATTGGAAGCTCCGGAAACATCCAAAAAAAGTCAGCTTTGGGACACATTGGCTGAGATTTTTAAAGATGATGAGCAGCTCCCAGTGTTTTTGTTGTCGTGGAAACTGGGTTCAAATGTTTCTTTGGGTGTTACAGGTTGTCAACCCCTAGTTTAGATGCTGCGTTAGCGTTGATAACTTTTGAATGATGAAGCAAAACAAACATATTTTCTCAACATATTAAGTTACAAACAATGACATGGAATTTTAACACAGAAATAAATTCAGGTATGCGAGTAAGGTCAAAGGTCGTGTGATATTCATGAAGACCATTGGCTACTTTTTAACAATGCGGGTCGAGAAGCGGGTCGGGTCCGTCCTTTTCAAATATATTACGGCCCTAGTTGCGGTCGGGCTAGTTAAAAAAAAAACAGACAGATACATTGACCCGCGCAACACTGGACTGGGAGGAAGTAAAAACCTATCAAGTCCCGCCCCCTTCTTCATCAATTAAGTTTTTTTTTCTTTTTTTCCAGCTGTGAAATAATTTTTAATAATTCATATTAATTAATTAATTAATATTTGTTAAAAAAAAATCTTACTCTTGTAAGATGACAGTGAGATAAATGTCTATTCATTCTAATTTATGGTGGGGATTGTTGGGACACTGGTACATACAGCACTTTTTACTAGAGCACTTTCTCTTTACTGGGACCATGCAGAGTCCATACGGTCCATATGGACCATGCAGTTCTGTTGCTCCAACTTAATTTCAACGACAAATAAAAATCTTGAATCTTGAAACTCCAGTGAAAACATCACCTCCTTGGCGGAACATACAAACATATTCAATAATTTCAGCCAAAAAGCTGGAAAAAACTCTTCCATTTAATTGCGTTATAAACTGTAATCAGATAAATCATGATGATGGATTAACCCACGTCATTGTGTTAATTTTGACCGTCCTGGTTCATACTCCAACATGTTGGTTGTGAGTTCACTGCAGTTCATCAGATGTACAGGTTCCAAACCAGCTTCATCATTAGTGTTTCCAAACAAGGCTTTTCTTCGCTCCTCGTGTAAACCACTTTCTTTGTAGCAGAGTTGGCTTTGAACTCTCTGTCATCATTAGTGCAGGCTTGGTTTTTATTTTACATCAGTCGCTCTCTTCAGCTTGGCTTTCTCTTCATTTTAAACCAGACCTATGCATTGTGCGGCCTAATGGCTGACCCTCACTGGTCCGCATAAGGTCATTGACAAATTAAAAGTCAATGCAAGCATATATATCATTGTAATAGATGTAACCAATATAATGACCCAGCTTTTATTTTGAAGGATCTGCTAAATTAACTGTATATTTTTTTTTCCACATGCACTTTCCATAAGGCTTAATGCACTGCTTGATTTATTGGTCAGTTTCAGCCCATGAATATGTCAGCTAATGCTAAAATATAAAGATTGATTCAGAATGCAGTTGTATTTTTTATCAGGACATGGAATTCCAATTAATTGTTTCTTTGCTGAAGCCAGGGACAACAAACCCCGCCCCCCTTGTACACATTTTACCTGATTTTCCCTGTCTCTTATCATTGCAAAAAAAACAAATTTTTGGTGACTGTAACCTTGACCTAACCTACATTCATCGAAATTTACTGATAGCTCTTCTGGACCGCCACGCTCCTTTTTTTTTAATAGCATAATTACACATGGATGTAGATTTAATGTCTTTTGTTTAAATGTCAACACTAAAAACATTACCAACAGGTTAGTGAAGCATGGTGCTGATATTAATGCTTTTGCGACATAACAACCCTGAAAACATAACCAACAAAATTAATGTAGAGTAGAAAATAAGTTATCCAATTATTAATTATCAGATCTTAACAATTGTAACCCTCAAAAATTGGCCTGGATGATATTTTTCAACCAAAAACACATCTATTTGTCTGTCTGTCTAGAGCAGGGGTGTCAAACTCATTTTAGTTCGGGGGCCACATTCAGCTAAATTTGACCTGAAGTGGGCCGAACCAGTTAACAAAAAACAAAAAAACAATACATAAATAATGTCAACTCCAAAGTTTTCTCTCTGTTTTAGAGCGAAAAAAGTAAAATTTAATCATGAAAACAAATGTTTACATCTGTATATTCTAACTTATTATTACAGTACCCTCTTAAGACATTTCCAATTTTTCATATTTGTTCTGATTATTGCGATTTTTCTGTGAAATTATACTTTCTTTTAATGTCACTAAATTTAAAAAAAATGAACAAAGATATATATACAGTATATATTTTCTTTTTTTTAACTTGTGAATATTTATAGTTTATTATGAATGAATTGGTCTGAATGTGAACCATGAACCAAAATAATGTATATCTTAGTGTAATTTTTGCATTTTATAAATTCATCCAAAGGGCCGAACTGGACCCTGAGGTGGGCCGGATTTGGCCCCCGGGCCGCATGTTTGACACCTTTGGTCTAGAGTATATCATGAAGTTTGTAGTCCTGTCTGACAGCTGTAGTCTCCACCTTAAGCTTGGAGGAGGCAGCCTTAAGGCGGTATTGGCTCTGCGACGACAGAGCTGTTACTAAAGCGGTGTTGTTGGAGCGATGCTAACTGTGATCACGGCCCAAACCTTCCTATCTTTGCCCAAGGCTTTCCAGCTGTTCACAAACTCTGCACCTCCAGCTCCATCCTTTTCCTCAGGAGGGCCGGTGCTTGGGGACCTTTAGTTCAAGGATGATCAGGCTCACTTCCAGATGCTTTTCTCCTCAAAATCTGACACCAAAATACTAATTACTGTTCCTTCCCTCCGGTGTGACATTTGTTTTCTAAAAAAAAAAATTAAATAAATAAAAAGTCTCCTTTTTTTTCCTCACTCAATTCCTGCTTCTATGCTGTAAAATTATTTTGGGGGTTGGTAAATGAGCTATGTAAGTTAGTAAGCTTTATTTACATAGTACTTTTCACAGATGTACAGTATGAAGTCAAAATGGTTTTCAGTGAAACAATTTTTTTTAATTTGATTTGATTATTTTTATTTTAGGCGAAATAAATCAAAGCATAGCCATAGATATAGCATACATCTTTTGAAAAAATAAAAAAATATATATGTATATATGTATATATATATATATATATATATATATATATATATATATATATATATATATATATATATATATATATATATATCTGGAGGCCAACTCAAAGCCAATTGCACAGGTGAACATCAGATGCGGCATTTACCAAGGAGATGCTCTGTCCCCCCTGCTGTTCTGCATAGGCCTAAACCCCCTCAGCCAGATCATCTCAAAGAGTGGCTTCGGATACCAGTTCCGAAGTGGAACATGCATCAAGCACCTCCTCTACATGGATGACATCAAGCTGTATGCCAAGAATGAGCGTGACATTGATTCCCTAATTCACCTCACCCGGATCTACAGCAAAGACATTGGGATGTCATTGGGACTAGATAAATGTGGGCGGATGATATCTAGAAGAGGAAAGGTGATCAAAACTGAAGGGGTTGACCTACCTGAAGGGAATATCACAGATGTGCAGGAAAGTTACAAATACCTAGGGATCCCACAGACAAATGGTAATCATGAGGACGCAGCTCGGAAGTCAGCCACAGCCAAATACCTACAGAGGGTAAGACAGGTCCTGAAAAGTCAGCTGAATGGCAAAAGTAAGATCCAGGCCATTAACACCTATGCCCTGCCAGTAATCAGATACCCAGCTGGGATAATATCCTGGCCACTGGAAGAGATACAAGCCACTGATATCAAGACAAGGAAACTCCTTACCATGCATGGAGGGTTCCACCCCAAGTCCAGTGTCCTGAGGCTGTACACTAAGCGAAAGGAAGGGGGCCGAGGACTAGTAAGTGTCAGAACTACTGTCCAGGAGGAAACGGCGAACCTCCAGGAATACATCAAGAAAATGGCCCCCAATGACCAACTGCTAAGTGAATGCCTCAGGCAACAAAAGCCCAGTAAGGTCGAGGAACCAGAGGGGCTATCATGGAGGGACAAACCCTTGCATGGCGTGTACCATCGACAAATTGAGGAAGTGGCTGATATGGAAAAGACATACCAGTGGCTGGAAAAGGCTGGACTAAAGGACAGCACAGAGGCGCTACTCATGGCTGCACAAGAACAAGCCCTGAACACCAGAGCAATAGAGGCCGGGGTCTACCACATCAGACAGGACCCCAGGTGTAGGCTGTGTAGAGAAGCCCCTGAAACAGTCCAGCACATCACAGCAGGGTGTAAGATGCTGGCAGGCAAGGCATACATGGAGAGACATAACCAGGTAGCGGGCATACTGTACAGGAACATCTGTAAAGAGTGTGGACTGGAGGTCCCAGGGTCAAGATGGGAGAACCCCCCAAAGGTGACAGAGAACAAACAGGCCAAGATCCTGTGGGACTTCCAGATCCAGACTGACAAGATGGTGATGGCCAATCAGCCTGACATCGTGGTGGTGGATAAACATGAGAAGACAGTGGTGGTGATAGATGTAGCAGTCCCCAGTGATAGCAACATCAGAAAGAAAGAACATGAGAAGCTTGAGAAATACCAAGGGCTGAAAGAGGAGTTAGAGAAAATGTGGAGTGTGAAGGCAACGGTGGTACCAGTAGTGATCGGAGCATTACGGGCAGTGACCCCCAAGCTGGGAGAATAGCTCCAGCAGATACCAGGAACAACATCAGAGATCTCTGTACAAAAGAGCGCATTGCTAGGAACAGCTAAGATCCTGCGCAGAACCCTCAGGCTCCCAGGCCTCTGGTAGAGGACCCGAGCCTGAAGGAGACACCGCCCATGTGGGGCGAGAGGAACATTTATATATATATATATATATATATATATATATATATATATATATATATATATATATATATATATATATATATATATATATATATATATATATATATATATATATGTATATATATATATGTATATATATATATATATATATATATATATATATATATATATATATATATATATATATATATATATATGTATATGTATATGTATATATATATATATATATGTATATATATATATATATATATATATATATATATATATATATATATATATATATATATATATATATATATATATATATATATATATATGTGACCAGCCACCATGAAACCAGGCATAAGTCGCGCTGAGCCGTTCAGAGCTACAGCCAAATTTAGGCTGGAAGGTGATTTGTTATTTGTGTTTACACCTTATCAAAAAACGGTACCTTAACACCTCTATGTTCACTTCCTGTGGTCATTACATTGAAATCCAATCAATAAAGGTGTTTATTGAGTCAATTATTTAAGCGGTGACAAAAGTTCAGGTATTGCTGAGCAAAGACAAAGACGACTTCCACCTCTTTTCGCCGAACAAACCGATCTCCGTTCCGTGGGTAAACACCCAAGTGTTTGGTACGAGGTAAAAGCTTATATTGAATGTTCTGTCCAATGGTGTAAGCCAAATGATTATAATACGTCACACTTCTGTCCTATTATTATAATATATAAAACTTCTGTGACATGTCCATCAGAGTGTCCTTTAACATCTGTCAACAATTTGTGTCAATCGGATACAAATTATTATGCGTTGCTAAGGACTTCCTACCCCAAAACAGTCCAAAACTTTAACGGACAATATCTAAAAATATGCAAATTGTAAAATATGTCCAAATGTGGATATTAAAATGACCATAACTTTGGTTCTACTTGTTATTGAAACATAACTTTTTCACCATCTTAAACCTTAGTTTCCACTCTACCAAGCTACACACATAACTCTGTTTGGATTTACACACACTTATGCCTGGTTTACTGGTGGTGGGTCACACATATATATATATATATATATATATATATATATATATATATATATATATATATATATATATATATATATATATATATATATATATATATATATATAGTTACAAACTCAAATTTACAAATTCCAAATTTCAAAAAATGTAGAAAACAATCAAACCAATTAAAGTACAATTAAAGTACAGGTAAAATACAACAGTCCTCTTGCTATTAAACATGAACTGCACTCACAAACATGATATAACAAATGACCAACAACGGGGAAAAGAGAATCGGTTCACGTCAATAATTTCAAAGATTTGTTCAAAAGAACCGATTCATTGGTGAACCACACACCACTAATGATTAGTTGTGTAATCTAATGGAATATGGGAAGTAGATTTTACCTCATTTCTTTTAGTGTTATAGATGTTAAAGCCAATTTATGCTCAGAAGCCATTTCATCTGTGAAGTGTCACAGAGACTTTGTGCGCACCTCCCAAAAAGTAACCACCACAGACAGAAGCTGCATTTGCATTACCCTTAGAAATTCATAAAATGTAAATGGCACTATAAAAAAAAAACTGGTAATGGAAACACGTGAATGAAAAAAAAAAAACCCACTGAAATATCGATAAAAAAATGTTTCGCTTTCATGACGTGGTTTTTCAGACGTTGCGATATTCTAATATATCGCAAAACCACAATGGAAATACTTTTTCCGCGATTATACGTCACTGGATGTAACGTACATGGTCACATGATCACTTCTCTGAGTGAAAATGAAGTGATACACATGGACAGAGGAGGAGACAGAGACTTTTCTGGAAATAATTCAGGAGAAAAAAATGTAGCATAGAAATGCAGCATGATATCAAGACGTGGAAAGGTTCATCTTCCAGCAGTGAAATCTCGCGGGATGATATTTCACGAGAGTTATGATGTTCCTGTCTAGAACAACCGTCAATGGAAACACGTTCAAAGCACAAATATACACAAATATACACAAACATACACAAATATACACAAATATACACAAATATACAAATATACAAAAATATATATATTGAAATTTTAGGAATATGGCTAATGTTTCGTGAAAAACTGTAATGGAAACACAGCTAGTGTCGCAGAGAAGACAAGAAGAGAGGCCTGTGATTGGTCCGCTCGACATCTGCAGGTTCTCCAGTTTGTCCACATGAGATATTCAAAGGGCGTATAGACCGTCTTCCACGACACTTCCTTCACCTCTCTGCCAGCTCCAGCACCAATAATTGTTTGATTTCCAGATTTATCAGCTGCACCTCAGTCAATGTACACAATCATCCAATCACTATATTTGTTGAATGACCTTCTCTTCTTCTGTAGCCTGAATATAAATGCACCACCCACCACCCCCACATACCCCTGACCACAATCCTTGTGTTGTAAATGGTCTGTGCTTATATAGTTCTTTTCCACCTTCATGGTGCTCAAAGCGCTTTACATTAGCTTCACATTCACCCATTCACACACACACTCATACACCAGTAGGTTTCTAAGGTCAAAGGTCAGTCCTACTGGAGGCCTAAGTCAGGGTTCAGTGTCTTGCCCAAGGACACTTCGACATGTGGACAGCCAGAGCCGGGACGCGAACCACCAACCTCTCAGTCATTGGGCGACCCACTCTACCAACTGAGCCAATGATGGTGAATAACATACAGAGCTGGGTATCGAGTGAAATTTCAAGAATTGATCTGATTCTGGAGATTAACAATCGATTATTTTTTATTCTATTTGATCTGATCCTATTCTGTTCTGTTAAAAAAAAAAAAAAACTTTAATTTCTTGACTGCAGCCAGGTTTTTTTTTTTCAGGGAAGCAAGAAATAAATGTTTATTTATTTATTTTATATTTTTAACAACTGTTTAACTTTTAAAACATTCAGGGGGTGAAAGAATCCAATCAGACTTCAAACAGTATTGTTTGAAGTCACAAGTCGCCTAAAGGAGACAGAGTATGGCCACATGACTTTACAGGAAAATTCCGCAGTTGCCATGGTTACGCTATGAGATGGTGCTGAATTGTCTGACAGTGTTAAAGTTTCTTTCAGCTTCAGTTTGTCCTGTGGACGGCTTGATCCTGGGTGATGTCGTGCTTGCTCCAGTTTGTCGTTCTTCCAAAATTCATCAGTTCCATTTGACACAACTTGTAAACAGCGTTGGTTTTATCAAACTCATTCATTCATTATCTGAACCCACTTTATCCTCACTAGGGTCACGGGGGTCACTGGGGGCCTAATCCAGCTACAATGGGCGAAGGCGGGGTACACCCTGTATGAGACGCCAGTTCATCGCAGGGCTGAACATATATAGACAAACAATCACTCTCACATTCACACCTATGGACAATTTTAGATTAACCAATTAACCTATCAGTGCATGTGTTTGGATGGTGGGAGGAAACCGGAGCGCCCGGCGAAAACCCACGCGGACACGGGGAGGACATGCAAACTCCACACAGAAAGGTCTGGTATGGGATTCGAACCAGGGTCCATCTTGCTGTGAGGCACGAGTGCTAACCACTGCACCACCCGTTTTATCAAACTGAACCCAAAATATTTCCTTGAGCAAGACAGTGGAGGTTTTGCTAACACTGTCACTATCTCCGATATTTGTTTTAGGTGCGGTCACACACCAGGTACATCTGCGTGAATTCGATGACGTGCCAGGGTGTCGTGTCACTGGTGGGAAAATTTACTAAAAATAATAATAATAAAAATCTTTGTACGTATGAATCAATCCTATGTAATTAATATGTGAGTCGATCCAGAATCAAAAAATGTATTTATTTTTAACACAGGCCTAATAACATACCACACACCATCTACTGCAACATTTGGCATAAAGTACAAATATCTGCGACAAGCTAACGTTGACATTTTGCCGCAAGAGCATGCAGAGCCCTTTAAAATCAGTGACATTTTACTGGAAATATGGGGTGAAATCTACTCAAGCAAAACGAGCGACAATTGTTACCTAGACTTTTACTGAGTAAATTCTATAGGTTTGTTTTTACAGTGCGTCTCCTTTTATCTGGACTCCACTCCCAGTCACAGCAGTAGAGCAGGAAGTCGCTCTCAGTCTTAAATGGATTAACGCTCTGATGGAAGTGCTTGGGCTTGGATGCGGGTGTGTGAGAGGCGTGTGACTGATGGAATTAACCATCACAACGATGGGGTGAGAGGGGTTGAACGTGGGTGTTGAGCAGTGACTGATGGCACAGTCCTTTGCTAGGGGGAAAAGAATGGATGAGAAAATGTGATTGATAAGGCAAACACTTGGCACCAAGGCTGGAAATGATGGCCATGTGCGAGATGGAGGGGGCCGTGTGTGTTGGCTGGCTGCAGGGGGTCAAAGGGAAAGAGCGAAACGAGATGGTTTTATAGTGGGGGAAAAAAGAACGAAGAAGAAGAAGGGGGGGGGGGGGGGGGTAAGAGAACAGGGTGATGAAAACCAAACCAACTAGATGTGTTTTGCAACTTTGGGGTCACCTGTAATTCAAATAGGGTCACTGGAAATGTGTAGCAAATGTGAGGAAGAAAAACTGACGAATAAAAGTATATCCTGCTGACACCCAAGAAAGTGAATATTTGACTTTATGGGTTTTTTTGTATTAAATACTTGTCTTGATTAAAAACTGCATCATGCAACAGTTTAGTTTTTCCCCAGATACTAGGGATGTCAAATGATTAAAATATTTGTTCAACTCATCACTCACAATGTTTGCACTAATTAGGCCAATCTGTCCAGTTGAACTCTTATATTGTCTCATTGATAACATTATTCAATTAGGTAACAGTTGACCTTATATGTAACTGTTGAAGTTACACACATAATATTTGCACTGATATGCTACTGATTATTCTACTTCCATATTATTATTATTATTATTTCCACTTTATATTGTTTGTAGCCATACAACACACACTGTGTTTAATTATTGAAGATATGTTTAGCATTTTATAATGTCATTTGTTCTGATCCTACACAAGCACAACCACTAATGCATGTACCGCTATCTATTAAAACACACAAAAACATTTTAAATGATTTAAAATACCATTTCAACTGCTGTAGTTCTGTATTTTACATTTTGCTGTAAAGGATTTCAATGATGGTGTTCATACATATGTATTTTTCCTCATAATTCACTCAATTGACTACTTATAAAATATATTTACATGACAATTTACCCATAAAACAAGTGAAATGGGTGCAATTTTCAAGTAATAATCAATTAAAATATGGCTTCCTTTTCATAATCTCCCTGCATTTTTATGTGTTTCTGCATAATGTGTAATGTTTAAAGAACCCACATCTATCTGTCTGTCTGCCTGTCTGTCTGATAATTCCTATGGTAATTTCATGGAATAATGCCTTTGTTATTTTTATTACAGTTTCCAGGTGATAGTGATGCAAAAAGCTTTTATTTGAAGTTTAATGATTACACATGATAATTATTTGAAATTAGTCTGTAGTTATTATAGTTTTCTTTAATTACGTGAAAAACAAGGAGGTAATTTCCAGGACAATCCACAGCATCGAGGTCATAACATGTGTTATCATTGGCCACCTCAAGTCAGAGCAGTAGTACAATGGTAAAAAAAAAAAAAAAAAAGATATTTTGTGCCTGTAACTACAATGGAACAAGTTAAATCATTTAATGGGAATTACATGGTATCAGAACTTTAAAATGCACCATTGCCTCGTCCTACTTAGTTACCATGAAGTTACATCAAAAACAACCATAGAATTACCACCTTATTAATTATCTGTAATGTAAAGTGTGACCAAAATGTTTAATCAGATTAATTACATGGTTTCTAGGGATTCATTTAGTTGATTATTCCTTTTTATTTACTTATTTATTTCTTTCATAAAGTAGACAACATCATTTGTACATGAATGCACTCTACATTGTCAAATCAAAAACCTCCATGATTGCAAAGTACTGGCAATAATGAAACCCGTTTGTTTTATTTATTTTTGTCCCCGACTTGAACAAATATAAAAAATAAATCAGAGGGTTACAATCACACAGTTAATTTTCAGTCGCCTACACCATCGACATTTGGATAAAAACAACATAATAACACAAGCTCAAAACAATTAGTCATTAACATCCAGTTTCACCTTCATATTAACAATCTACCTGAGTATGTTATAGAATAGAAAGTACAGCTGAAAGATGATGTTTGGATTTTCAAAATGGTGCAACCTGGATGTTAAAATGCATCACCGACAAAACAATCATATAAACGGCTTAAATAAAACATGGCTCAGATGTTTATTCAGTAGAATAAGGTGTGTTTGTGTTGGAATGCAGCAGGAATGCAATGGCTCTCAAATATGCACACATGCTGAATTCATAAGGGAGTGCAGTGGTTTCTTCTTTTTTCTTCCAGAGCTGTAGTATGTACTGCATTTTCCAGACTATAAGACACCACAGTGTGCTTTATGTATATGAATTAATTGATCTCGTCCAACATTGGTTGGGTTAGATTATTGTAATCACCTTGTGTGTGTCCGCAGAGACATATCATGTTATAACTCAATGAATACTTGAGATATCACAGTCTAATTACATGGACATATACATATAACTCATGCACATCGGATGCAATGATCCATTGGAGTAAAGTTCAAAGGTCAGGGTCACAAATAACTAAAATGTTAAAATCACATTATGGGTTATAACTCAAGAACGGAGGGTGACAGAACTTTCAGATTAGTACCGAACGATGCGGAATGAAGATTTATACAATTCTCATAGTTGATATTATCACCTACGACCAATAGTTTTTGAGATATTTGGAGGTCAAAGGTGACATGTCGCAAAATTAACTTGTGTAACACTGTTTGTGTCAAACATAGACATATCACACTATAACTTAATCAATACTGGATATATTATCATAATATTGCACACACTGACGCATATATACATATAATGAAATTATCAATATTGCCAAAGGTCAAGGTCACATTTAGCAGAAAGGTCAAAATCACATCATTGGCTCTAATTCAATAACAGGTTGTCATAGAATCTTGAAATTGGTACAAAATAGAGGTGAGATTAGACATTCTCTGAATACTAGTTCGTATGTTTCCAGAGCTTTCACTCTCCCAACTTTATTTTCTGTCATACCCTCGACTACTTATGACGATGTACGTCACCTTCATAGAAATTCAGTCAATTAAGTGTATGTATTGATGATAGAAAATGATACCAAATACTTCAATTACAATGATTTTCCTGGTTAAACATTATTTTAATGTTTATCTCAAACAACCCGACCGACCGCAACCAAAATATCATTAAAAATATTTTTCAATGGCTCACAACTGCAGATGACTGAAGGCTCCTGCCCACTTCAGGTCAGCCCGCGCATCACTGATGGAGGCTGATGGGACACCCTGTGTAATAGTAAATAGTAAACCATTCATTGACGGTGCACCCTATAACCCAGTGTGCCCTATTACACAGAAAGTAGAGTAATCATGATCAAAAACAAATAAATTGAGCAACAATTGAAAAAAGTCTCTATTGTTAATGTCTGGGCTTGGCAAAAAGTTTTCAGATAAATTGGGGTTATCGGCCAAAATAGGTTGGAACCCACTGAGCTAGCAGGTAGAAGAAGGAAGGGAACATCAAGTGTAGTTACATTTAAGATGGAAAAGGAAATTTGGGTCGATGCAGTGGATGGGAGGTGCTCTGGGTTCTAGAGGACGTTTCTATGAACAGTTTTGATTTGTAGAGGAAAGCCACAGCACTGCAGTGATGGATGGCAACATTGTGTGAAGCCAGGGCACATTCATACAAATGATTTAGACCACACACTGAATAGATGGATGCCAGATTCTTCCGTTGGTTTAATTGGATGAAAATCTGTGCCTCAGACCGATGAATGACAGCAGGAGGAAATATCCAGAAACCTCTCCACTGAGGCAGAACATTCAGTGCATTCTCCAGTATATTTAAAACTGATCTCTCATAACAACAGTTAAGCAGGTCATCGCGCTGCAACAAATCAATTAAAGCCATCACATCAATTCTTAAAAGAGTTGGCAGCGAATTCGGTAGTCCATTCGTTGAACATGTTGGGATTGAAACGTGCCCCAATGCTGTGTAGTGTAACAAAAGAAATGGAATAGACTGTACAGTATTTGCCATTTGCACAGATGCTTTGCAGTATAGGTACAGGTAGAGTATAGGTGTGTTTCCCTGAGTCACAGTGAAAAACAAAAGACATTAACAAAAAGTATAAAAGAAACAAGTGCAGCTAAAACATAAATACAGCAAAAACATATATATATATATATATATATATATATATATATATATATATATATATATAATTTTACCTGCATGATTCCACATCAGTTCATTCATAGTTTTGAAGCCTACAGTAAGAACAATCAATGTAAATCATCAAGAAAATAAGGAAGAAACTGCAAAGAAATGCAAACTTTTGACTGTTAGCGTATGTCATAATTACTTTAGCCTGCTAGCTAGTTAGACATTATTTCCATAATTCTAACAGTTTTATCCGTCTCCGTTAATCAGACTAATGTTACCTATCGTTGCATGGACTTATCTCACAACGTTGGTTTAATAGTTTATAACTGCAGCTGGTGGAAGACTGTAGCTTACTAGTTTGTAGGTAGCTAGCTAGTGCTCGCTAACTATAGCCAAAGGGGGGTCATCCCTATGTTCCTCGGGTCCTATGTTCCCCCCTTATCTCAAAAACACATCTATGTTCCCCAGTATGTATGTGACCGGGGATCATAGGATCCTTTTTCTAGAAAAAAAAAGGGTCCTATGATCCTTGTAATCTTGTATCATCCACCCACCGTAGGTCAAGCAGTTAAATTTGCACAGCAGCTACTTTATGGTTGCTTGGTTAGGGTTAGGGCTATGTTCCCTGGTCACAAACATATTGGGGAAAATAAGACCCTTTTTTTAAGAGCAGGAACATGGATACACTCCTCTAAAGCTATTGTGGGGATGTCATCGGTGACTTGTCTGCAGCCTATATTACTTTGATGTTAAATACCGTTCTTTGAGAATTGAGTCTTTTGTATTTTTCTGAAGAATTGATTAAAATAATCTACTGATCAATCAATTACTAATTGGCAGCACGGTGGCTGTGCAGTTAGCACTCTTGCCTCACAACAAGAAAACTTGGGTTCTACTCCTGGACCGTACAGACCTTTCTGTGTGGAGTTGACATGTTTCCCCCATCACCCAAAAACATGTTTGTTGGGGTCAAATCCTCCAGCCGTGCGATTCTGACCATTAGCCTGGTTCTACAACAGGACATAGGTCCCCGGGTGCCACCCATGGGTCCCCAGTGCTCCTTACAGGTGCCCAAATGGTATCAAAGATAGGTTAAATACAGAGGACAAATTTCATTGACAAATAAAGTACCTTAACTTACCTATGAGTTACTAAAAACGTTTACATCGGTTGCAGCGCTAGCAGGAAGAAGGCAATATCCAAGAGTGACAGAAGCCTGGATCTACTTCATTGAGTTAGATATTGTTAGTTGTATTGTTGAAGATTTGCTGCAGCTTTCTGAAGTTTCTTTTGTGTTTACACCTTCGAGGGGGTTTATATTTGTATGTGAATCTCCTTTAGTTTATTTGAAGCAGACGAGCTGAATTGAACAAAGAGGCTAAAAGGCTGTGAGTGACAGATGAATACTCTGCCTGTTTGTGGAGGGGAAAAAAAACGTAGGCCAGTAAGAGTACGTTATCGTTTCTTTCCATGTTTGGCTTTTTCACGACAGCTGAGACTGTGATTTTTGTGTTTTTAGGCATTATAAGCCGCAACAGGAATGAGATTAAAGCTTCTGCTGAGAAATTCTCTCCAGATAGCTCGCATATCACTCCACTGACTTTATTGTCCCTGCGGTGATATAATCCCAGCGCACATCGACAAACATGCGCACACTTGAACGCTCGCTTGCACACACATGCACGCGCACCCACCCACATCCAAACACTAACGTCCGTACCGCCCTGACAGAGTGAGCTCCAGCTGTCCCTTATCTTTCCTCATGTTGCTTGTTTAGAATTCAGCCGGCAGACAAAGCTCTGTTTCTGTTGGGGTGTTTAAATCCTACATCTCACTCTTAACCTCGGGGTACACTTCAACTCAATTTCACACTTGCTAGCTGCCAGAATGTCCTAATTCAATTTAGCCTGTTTAAAAAAGGAAGCGCAGGCCTTTTGGTCTCTGGGGGAAGTTTCGAGTGCACACGGAAGCCGTGGCGTCGGCAGCTTCGGTCAGCGGCTGCAGAACTGAGGCTGAGACCATCCCTTTAGGCGGCAGGTAGTGCACTTGAATGACCAATGCCTTTCTCTGATTGCATTCACAGCCAGTCATACTTCGATCGATACGAAGGATTATGCCTGAAATAGAACAAATGAAACTCAAGTGAAGAAAATCCAAACTGACTGGAGCTCAGTTGAGTGACACGAAGACGGCGTCAGTGTTGAATGAATTAATAAATGAATGGATAAATGAACTTTTTTGGTTGTCTATGTTAAAAAAAAATTTAAAAAAAGCTGTACCTTTTTAGTAAGACTAAAATTACAAATTATTTATAACAAAAAAAGGTTGCGCAGAAGCAGTTTTTTTTTTTTTTAACTCCACCCGGCAAATTTTCAAACTTTTTCCGTTATGCTCACATTTCTTTATAATACATTTGTTTTAATCAATTAAACAAATTCCTTACTTATTAATGACATAACTAAATCATTTAATTAGTCACACAATTGATAAGTATTATTCATTTCACCTTTTAAACATCTTTTTTAAACTTTGACATAACATTTTTTAACTTGAATCGATCACTAAGATCCTTTCGTAGTTTTTCCATAACAAATGAAACGTGTTTTTGTTTGACGTTCGATTACACCTGTCTGTTAAAAGTAAGCTAACTGTACATTTTAAACAGTGGTTACAATACTTTTTGCAGTTTTCGGCAATATTGTCATTTAAAACGTTTTTGCTGATATACTTTCTTTTCTTCTGTTAATTGCATTTACTGACTGAGTAATAATACAAAGGGGTCAGACTAGATGCGTTATAAGTTTATCCTACACCCTTTTGAACATGGTACAAGTGCGTATCTAGGATGCTAAAGAGTGGTCTCCAGTTTCTGCCGAAACACTTTGTATGTTTGTTTATTTTTGTTTTAACCTGTTCGAATGAAATTTGTATTTTTTTTCTGAGAAAGAAGTTAAGTTAGAAACATGTCGAGAAATTACTAATGACAAAGACTCCAGTCTAGAAAATATTTTTGCAAATTGCAGAATCCAGATGGGTATTTTGAACGCTGTCTTAACTCATAAAAAGAAAAAAGAAAGCACCTTCTTTATTCTATACTTGCAGTGATTCATTTTTCAAATGAATTTGCAGTAACTCTGACAGCCTGAAGTAACAAAACCTCAATGCATCACTTTAATATTTATAACTTGAAACTCTATTAAAATACTTCTACCTGGAATGATATTCAGCCTCGGTTGGTGAAAGTCACAATGTAAACACAATCTGTTGCTGCATTCATGTTCAATTAGTGCAGCCTTGAATAATTTAACTTAACATAAAAACCAGGCATTCCTTCAGTCTTTGGTACCAGTGTTACTTCTGTGCCCAGTGTTTACCTCCAATTGGGATTCATCTGTAACCTTGCCAGAACAGAATTTTTTTTTTACTGTACTTTATAATTACTTTTTTTTTTTTTACTTTATTTGTATTGGTTTTTAAATGAACAAAAACATTTTAAAAAATTAAGTCATGGGAAAACAAGATAATATATTTCTTTTAATCATAAATCTTCTCATCCTTTGGCCATTTTTGACGTGTGCAATGCATGATGGGCTATAATGGTTTGGTTAATGACCATCGACATCCACTATATTTCGCTGTAGACTGTGATTGATACATTGAGTGACTATATAGTGATTAAAAATAGTTCACTAAAGATTTGGACATCCCTATAAAATGGCCTGGTCACTATATAGTGCACTTGATTAGCTAACTACAGTCTGTGTGGTTAGCTAACTAGCTAAAAAACATACACAAATTTAAAGGTAAAAAGGTAAAAACACAATTAGTTAATTTAAATTTGCAAAATTGGTTTAAACATAGATGAAAAAAAATTAAGTAAAAAAAAAAAAAGATGTTAAAAATATACAAAAATATTAAGATCTGTTAAAAGATGTTACAAAACATACACAGATGTTAAAATTTGTTTTAAAAAGATGATTAAAATACACAAAGGTGTTTAAAAAATAAAAAATAAAATAAAGAGGGGGGGCACAGCTGCTGTTCTTTTAGGGGAGGTTCATGATCCCACACTTTGAAAACCTCTGCTTTAAATAAAGCAACCATAGCTTAGCATTTACTGAGGAGTGGTGTCGCCCCCACCCCTCTGATTGTTTCCTGAACACATTATTCTGACTTTCACAACATGTTCACTATGGACAACATTATAAAATACACCTAAAATGTTGTTTACATGTGGATGAGATGATGGCATAGGGAGAAAAATATCTGTTGTAGAAAATCTTGACATTAGTGTGGGTGGGCGTTAAGGTCTAACGCACACAGTTTCTTCATGTATAATGAGTTAAAATACAGACGGGGAAACATTTGACAAAGTGTTACTAGGTAATTTATACAAACAGAAATAAAAGCATGTGGCATATCTACGTGTTCCTCAGGAAAGCAGAAAAGAAGCTCTTTTTTTCAATGAGAAGTTTGTTCTTGCAAGAGTTTTTTGGGTTTTTTTGAGTGTACCACAAATGATGTATTACACAAAACTGCAAATGTTCCTCCATCAGTCACAAAAATAAATATATTAAATGTAATAACGGATATTACAACTAGTGAAGAAGAGTTTTAAAAGAAATATGTCACAAGGGAAAAAAATATATGAGAGAGAGAGAGAGAGAGAGAGAGAGAGAGAGAGAGAGAGAGAGAGAGAGAGAGAGAGAGGTATTATAATAATAATTACAATCATCAAAAAATGTGACGTTTTCTTGGTCTGATCGTACAGCCATGATGGGAGGGGGTTTGGGAGGGTGTAAAGTCAGTATGTGAATGTGTGTTCTACCAACGGCCTCCAACATGATCAGAGTTGGAATGTGGCAGGACGATACATAAGATACGGATATGAATAAACTGCTGCATTAACATTGGGAGAAAAAAAGCACAAATTTATTAACTACCGTCTGTGAAATCATTGAGTTTTCTAAACTTTAAAAACATCTGATTTCATGGCAATCAGTCTTTTTCAGTTCATCCATAATAATAATAACAATTATAATAATACATATATCTGTTTGTTGCTATGTTTATGGCATCATCTTGTAATAACTGAAAAACAAATCATTGCATTCGTGACTTAATGGGGAAAAAATATGACGCACTTCTGTTCCAGTAAATATGGGTACAGTTCTGCTACAGTGGAAAAGCCCCCAGTGTCACAAAATACCAACAAAACACTACATATTTTGTCTTCGTTCACAGCGGAAGTGGACGAGACAAAGTCATTTTCAAGTAAATGTTAAAACTTCCCGCTGTCCACAATGTCAAACCTCAGTCAAGTCATCTCAGACATCAGTCATTTCATTATCCCCTTTGGCTTATTTTAATTGGCTCTGTTTAATTAACATTACGTGCCCTGTTCACAGTATCCACTCATCATCGGGTACTAAAAAAAAGTCCAAACCCTTCACTCATTCATCTTCAGAACCATATCATGCTCAAAAGGTGAAGGTGGGGGTCACCCCGGCCAGAGGTGGGAAAAGTACTCACATTCTGTACTAAAGTAGAAGTACAGCTACTGGTGTGGAAAAGTAAAAGTACAACTTATTATTATTATTATTTTTTTATTTTACCTTTATTTTACCAAGAAGGTCCCATTGAGATGTAAAACCTCTTTTTCCAGGGAGTCCTTATCAATTATAATAAAGTAAAAAAAGTTAAACTACTTTTTTTTTTTTTTTTTACCTGGATAAAATAATACTTTTTAACCAGAAAAAAAAATCGGAAAAGTTTTAAAAGTATCCAAAAATAAAAACTTTAAAAATACGTTACTGTGTAGAAAATGTGTTCGATCAGGCCACAGGTACTCGGTTTATTGGGTATGAGCACGACATTTGGGAAAAATGGGGGAAGCAAAGTCACAATTAAGATAAGAAGTCATCATGAGATTTAAAAAAAATGCACGATTCTGAGATTAATAGAAAAAATGTCAAATAAAAAGTCAAAATTATGAGATTATTCGTATCTTCATTCTCATAATTATGACTTAAAGTGTGTGGTGAGGTACTAGAAATTGTCACTTTTAAATAATTGGATGGAAACTATATTTTATTTGTTATTTTGTTTATGTTATATCTGGTCAAATAAACCTTATGTTAGTGATGGTGTTACTCATTTTATTGTTCATGTTAATATTCAAGGGTTAAATGCTAATATTAGAAAGTGCCATAGAAAACAATGCAATAAAAACACATTTAATGCTGCTAATCAGATGTTTTGTCATACTTAACATACTCTAATAATATTCATGTCATGGAGATAATGTGCAAAAAAAAAGAAAAAACCTTTGTGGGGGAAAAAAAAAAGAAAACGGTTAATAATGCTGTAATAAAAATTAACAAATGATTTACATGTCACTGCAGATCAGTTTATACAGAACAGCAAAGTTACAGTAATGGTTTAAATAGTCTTATATTTTTATTTTTAATTATTTTTAATGTGACCTCTCCAGGACAAAACCATTTCAGAAATTCAGATTTTATATTTATCTCATTGTTTGTGTGACACTAATTCAACCAATCAGAGGCCGTTTTTCAACATCGCCATAGCAACAAGGGCTTTAGTTTAGTGCAGAAGGCTTTGTTCTGAGGCCTCCCATTGGTTCAAATCTATCATTCTGTAGATTTCTATTTAAGGGTTGTCTAGAGGGAATCCCCATCTTTCCAACGGTACCAAACATGACGGGGAAATACCTAACGCCAGCGCCAAGGAAAGTCGTGTTTGGAGTCGATTTTTCTTTGTTTTTGACTTAATTACTGTCAGAGTCAGTTGTTGTTCTTCCTAAAAAGACATGATTTGAAGAAGTTACGCTAGGAATTTAACAAACACTCAGAAATGTTCAGGAGACATTTTACTTGTATTTTATGCATAAACTTCAAATTCAATAATTTTGACCCATATAATATATTTGATGCTAAAGTTAGAAAAACTGCTGTGACTGAACCACTGGGTCAGTTCTGGAGGGTCACACATATATTCTGAATAAAAACCAAAAAGAACAGACAAGGAGACGTTTGTACAAAAAGGAGTGGGAAGAAGTTGAAACGTATCTAACAACACTATCTTTCCTACACAAAAAGTCAACGGTTTATCCCAACGCTTTGGAAATAGTGCAGTTTAAAATGATCACAATGGTTTAGGCCCAAAATACATCAGAGATCTTCTGGTCCAGTACGAACTATCCAGACCACTTAGGTGAAAAGTAAACATGGAGAATCAGTATTCAGTGTCTATGCTCCATATATCATGTACCAGTAAATACCATGTCTGCTGAGAGTGTGGGTTGTTTTAAATGAGGGTTAAAGACTCATCTGTTCACTGCTGCATTTGCGTAAAAGACTTCTTAAACCTATATTTGCTTCAAAACACCACTGCATCTTTCATTTAACTGTTTTTATATTTTGAGAGAGAGAGAGAGAGAGAGAGAGAGAGAGAGAGAGAGAGAGAGAGAGAGAGAGAGAGAGAGAGAGAGAGAGAGAGAGAGAGAGAGAGAGAGAGAATAAAAACAGATAAAAGGACATAACGACAAAACACAGCAGAAAATAATACAAAAAAAACATGAACATAATCAAATAACTGATAATGCAACTAAATGCTCTATATTCACACAGGGTAAATATTATCTGTAGACCACTGGTAATTGACAATTACCCCCCTACCTGTTATTCATGCAATTTCCAGACGTTATGAGCAGATATATCATAAGTTCACAACATCCTGTTTGGTCTGAACACATTAATAAGGTATGAAAACTAACTATACATAAGAACAAAGGGGAACAACGGAAGTGAATGGTACAACGGAAGTGAATGGTACAACGGAAGTGAATGGGCAGTTCTTAGCAGAGGCTTTTCCTTTGGCAAACAGTCGACTGAATCTAAAGAGACAACCTCAGATAGCTATAAATATGTCCATGTGGGTTGGCCTCACCATATCTTCTTTCCCACATGCTGCTACACAAACATTAAGTTGAAGATTCAGAATATTTCCCCTTGACCATGTGTGTCAGGTTTTCCATGGCAACACAATGCATTCGACCTTCAGCCCACTTTTTCATACTTGGCCTATACATAGATCTCCACAATAAAGCTATATTATGTTTTGCTTCAAGTGTACAATATATGACCTTTGCTTTTTCATATTTATTCAGTGTACAGTTTTCTTGGCAAAGTCCAACTATATGGACACTGTAGACGTGTCCGTACCAATATTTGGATGTTCCTAAAATGTCTATACTAATTTTTGAATAGGAAATTACATAACATTTGGAAAACAAAAGGTTACTGTATTTTCTGGACTATAAGGGGACACTTAAGACTTTAATTTCCTCCAAAAATACAGTGCACCTTATATATGGATTAATTCTGGTTGTGCTTAGTGACTTTTTAATCGAAAGATTTTGACTTTTTATCTAATAATTTTCACTTTTTATGTAATAATTTTCATTTTTATCTAATAATTTTCACTTTTTATGCAATAATTTTCATTTTTATCTAATAATTTTCACTTTTTATCTAATGACTTCACTTAATCCACTTTATAATCCAGTGCACCTTATACAGTATATGAAGAATCTAAAAAATAAACCATTCATTGACAGTGCACCTTATAGTGACTAAATACTGTCATCAATGAACCTTTATCACATGACAAACAAGACCAAACTAGACGTAAATGTGGGTCTTGTGGTGATAACTATAATTAAATATAGAATACAGTTACAGATGACCAAAAAAAACAGTGGCTTAAGAAATAAAAAAAACATTCCTAAAATGTCTCTTAGTTTTTGTTGACAAAAACAAAAAGGGACGTTATTTTAATTCTTTTACACACAACTACACTGGTGGGTGTTTTTTTAACTCTACCTCTGTGCGTTTTCCTGCTCGTCTGAGACTCTTTCAACCCCCATACAATAAATCTTACAACATTATCTACAAACTGTGTTCGTAAACAGTGTATTTATTCCCGAAAATAAAAACAGCCAGAGGTCGTTTAAAGAGAAAGACTTTTCACAGAGATAGAAAGTGTTTTATAGTTCGAAATGTTTGTGCACTTATTTCCTTAAATAATGTTTAACTTCTAATATATAGGTTTAGACACACACACACACACACACACACTCACTCACATATCTCATGAGGACCAACTTTGTTATCAAGTACCCATTGGGTAGCAAGTGTAAAAAAAATGTTTTTTATAAAATAATAGCAATAAATTACAAAACTAATTAAAATGTAATAATAGATAAAAATTAATAATTAAATAAAAAAATAAGAATTTAAACAATAGAATAAATAAATACAATAAATAATAATAATGTTTTTAAAATGTATATCAATAAAAAAAAAAAAAAGATAAAAAAAAAATAAAACGTAAACACTTGAAAAATACACGTTTGTCTTTACACCTGTTTCCCTCATGCTTTATGGGGACTTCCTGAAAAAACAAACTAATGTATTTATAGGGCCACATCATTTCTATTTTACTAGTGGGGACCTTTATTTATATTTAACCCTCGTGGGGACCTGAATTTTGGTCCCTATAGTGTCACATGTCCCCATGGTGTGACTGTGTAAACATATAAATGTCCCCATAAAAATTGGAATACACACACACACTCGTTTCCATGTCTCATGAGGACCAACTTGAGAAGCTGTTTTTTTTTTTTTTTTTTTTTTTTTTATTCAGAACTTCTACTTTTGCCAGAGTATTTTTCCCACCAGTACCTGTACTTGTACTTCAGTACAGAATGGGAGTACTATTGGACACCATTGCACTACAACTCAAATGACACGTCCAGCCGTCACGTACAGACGCAGGGTCGACCGAGCGTTGAAACCTCGACTGAACCAGCGGGACATTTGGCTAACGGGGACATTTGGCTAACGGGGACATTTGGCTAACGGGGACACGGCGGTGCGCTCTGCTCTGGCTGACATTTCTTCAGTGACAGTGAGCCAAAGCAACATGTCAATTGCTGTGGACGTCTCCCTCTCCTCCTTGACGTCTATTGTGCCGGTGTCGACGGCTTCAGTCTGGTGTTGGAAGGACGGCGACAGCTTCTCAAACGGTCTTTGGGTGGAAGCAGATGTTCTCAATCTGCGTCCACGTACACAGATGCCTGTGCACATGCCCGGGTGTCCTGGGAGTTTGCCCACGGCTTTGTTGTGTGTCGTTAGTTATCTGCGGAAAACAGGGACGGGACAATATTTAGTTGGAAGCGTCTTTGAACATGCAGGGTTTTATTGGCTGATGACGACAGACTGAGCTGTAACGATGTTTTACTGCTGCTTTTATGTTTTGTTGAGAGGAAAAGAATACATTTGATGACCTGGGAAAGTGGAAATATTACATTTGGGATGTAAATGGAGGAAAAGTCTGCTGTGGGGTTTGTGTCGGGTATTTGTAGCTCGTCTGGACGAAGTCGTGAAGAGCTATTGCCGTCGCGCTTCGTCCATCATCTGTCTATCGTCATCCACAATTCACTACCATCTCTTCTCTTCCCTCGATTCTCAATGTATTTACATTCTGATTGATTCAGTAGATCGAAGCATTAGGCACAAAACGTATCCCTTTGTTTGTCAAAATTTGTTTACAACTTTGTTTATTTTTCCAGTCTGCTTCTCCTCCAATTCTCAAAAGATTTCCATTCAGATTTTATGATCTATTACAGCATCAATTCCCAACCTTTTTGAGTCACGGAACATATTTTATGTTAGAAACATCACAAGTTACTACCAAGGAAAAACCTCACAAAAAGTGTGGTTTATTTATTAATAATAATAGATTAGATTTCTGTAGCGCTTTTAAGGCACCCAAAGCGCTTTACATTATTGATCCATTCTTCATTCACTCTCACATGCTCCCTCTGGTGGTGGTAAACTACATATGTAGTCACAGTTGCCCTGGGGCAGACTGACCACCACCGAATATTCATACACTAGTGTGAGTGACACTGGAGGTCGTGTCTTGCCCAAGGACACAACAGACTGACAGGACAGAGTGGGAATTAAACCGCCAACCCTTCGGTTAATGGACAACCCGCTCTACCAACTGAGCTATGGTCACCCCTGATTCTATTGATTCTATTTATTGAAACATGAAGCAAATTTAGTCTTGATTTCCTTGTTCAGTGTAAAACCTGAGCCTGTTTTAACATAAAACTGACACTGTTGCAGGAATTTAAGAAAGACAAGTGCAGCTCAACAGCTGCGAGTGGATCAGTGTGGTGTGCTATGGATCTAGAATCACTCATTCACTTACAGTAGGTAAGCTCTGTTGAATGACTCCCTTTTGTTGACAGACAGACATCACAGCTGTGAGGTCTGGATGAGCACAGGGCCATTGGCACTATCTTTTTATGTTTGGTTTGGAGCAGAGGTGTCAAACATGCGGCCCGGGGGCCAAATCCGGCCCTCCAAAGGGTCCAGTCTGGCCCCTGAAGATATTAAATGAGTCATTCCATAGTTAAATCATTTTAGTTCAGGTTAGAAATCTCAAGTGGGTCAGGTCAGTAAAATGCAATAATAATAATAATAATAATAATAATAATAATAATAATAATAATAGCAACTTCAAATGTTTCTCTTCATAAAAATAGTAACATTTTTTAAATGTCTGAAGGCCAAGTTTACCAATATTTGACCTGTTATTAAATGTTTTGTTGATCCCAATGTGATCTGAAAATTGTAATTTACATGTGTAAATGATAAACAGAGACACGAAGTTGTTAAATAGTTTATAGTTCATATTATTTACATTGTTTTAAAGAATGTAAACATTTTCATCACATAACTTTGCTTATGTGATGAAAAAATGCTTCTGGAAATATTACCACATGTGTGTTACTGATAAAGAATAGTGGTCGTCACAGTCTGTGATCATCACATTCATTAAGTCTTTCCTTTCCTGCCGTCACCTGTGAGGGGATGAAACATGAAATATTCACAGCTACTGCAGATACAACATTACCACAAAGGCATTTTAGATGAGAAAATGAAACTGGGAGCTTCGGTTCGTCACCCAGCATATTTATATTTATATATATATATATATATATATATATATATATATATATATATATATATATATATATATATAAACCTAGTGTTACTTTTATGGCAGTTCCAGAATATTTTTTTCTCTATTTTAAAAAATAGACCAAAAAAAAATCCAGATTATATTATGTCAAATATCAATATAAATATTATAAGATTTCAAAGTTCAATTCATATGAAAGTTGAACTTTTCCATACAGTTGAGGAACAGGAGAAAAAACATGTTCATTATGGAAAAAAAATCGCAGCAAGTCGAGAGCTGACGACTGACCTGTTTGATAAGATCCAATTGTTTTATCCTCAACCTGTATTTATATGTACTGTACATATGGATCTTTGTTTTTTCCAATTCAATTAAAATCTTATTTTTTTATGGAGATTTTCTAAAGACTTAATTTCTAGTTGACGTACATCTCCATTGTGTGTATTTCTGTTTGTTCAACAAATGGGAAACAAAAAGATAAAGGAAGCAGACATTCCAAGTAAAGTCAGAAATAGTTCCCCTTGCTTCTCCTTCTACAGGCTGGGTATAAAAACTAAATAATATGAATAATTATACCAATAAAACCCATCAAATGCCTTTTGTTATTAGCTTCATCCATCTCTACTGAATGACGTACACCAACAATAAGACTTTCTGAGTGGATTTTAAAAATAAATACAGGTTTAGGAGTATGTAGAAAGTATGTAGAAAAGGTGATGGTGGGTATTATATAAATGATGTTACAGAACCTCTTGTAACGTTCTGGTGTCGGACCCAAATGCAGACAGCAACGAAGTAAAAGTTCAAATACAAGTTTAATAACAAAGTCCAAAGGGAATGAGCAAATGGGAATACGTAGTCCGGTCCAGGGTTTGGTAACGGTGATCCAGAGGAGGCAGGAAGAGAGGGAAGTCAGAGTCCAGAAGGCGGGTCAAGTAGACAGGAACGTAGTAGTAACTGGAAAAGGCTCAGATCCGGAGGTCGAAGACCGGGACGTGGTCAGACGAAAACAGGTGGAAGTAGGAGGAAGGCTGGAACGGGTTAGAAACAGAGCACAGACAAAGGCACGGGAAAAACAGACAGAAAATAACGCTGGAAGGTGTTGACGGAACAAAAACGATCTAGCAAAGAACAGACAAAAAAGGGCAGGCTTATATACAGCCACCTGAGTACCCACAGGTGTGGGATCTCAGGTGTCTGTAGTGACAATCAGGGCAAAGGTGAAAAACAGAGACACAGAGGGAAACAGAGCAGAGACAAAAATCAAACACATTCATGACACCTCTGTTCTGACAGACAGCTTTACTCAGTGTTGTAGAACACTGAACCATCAAATTGTCCATCTGTTTTTTACTGGGTACTGTCTTTCTGTTTCACACCTCTTTTTCAGAAAACCCCTCCTCTATCTCAGCTCTCATTTCTCTGATTCACCTCTCATCTTCTCTCAATCATCTTGTCTCTCACACTTTCCTGTATCTCAATCACTGAGGGTAAAGTAAGAAACCATGCAGCATATTACACTGCAGTGTGCTTCACTAATGACTGGTACAGTAGGGGTGGGGGTGGGGGGGGGATGCTTTCCTTCTCTATAGGACAGGGGTGTCAAACTCATTATAGTTCAGGGGTCACATTCAGCCTAATATGGTATAAAGTGGGCCGGACCAGTCAAATAATAGAAATAATAGGATATAAATGTATAAATAATGTCAACTCCACAGTTTTCATTCTTTCTGAGTAAAAATAGTAAAATTCCATCGTGAAAGTTTACATCTACGAACTGTACTCGAACATAACACAAATAAATATGAGTAATCCGTGTATCATTTTTTTCCTTTAGTTTTTCAACTACCAATCAAAAAACAAAAAAATAAAAAGATGGATTATTTTCTTTTTCATTTTCTTAATTCAAAATGAAAAACTAAAATTAATCCAAGGGACCTAATTGGACCCATTGGCCCAAGGGGGTAATAATGATAACTTTGGTGGGGACATAATTTGAACGGGCCTAAAAGAGATGAAATAATGTCATTTTATTTTTGCTGCATTTTAGCAATGTTTTTATTCATCATCTATATTGCATTATGTATTTAATTATAGTTATCGTTATAAGACTAGCATTTATGTCTAGTCTCATCGCGATTTTTGTCACATGATAAAGATTAGTTGACGACAATAGTCAAAATCTTCGTCAATGAAACAATTTCATCCCAGCGGCCAGATTAGAGTCATTGGAGGGCCGATTTTAGGCCCCCGGGCCGCATGTTTGACACCTCTGCTATTGGAGCTTCTTTGTCCTTTTCAAGGTTTTTGTCCATTTTTCTTCCATTTGTGCGTTCTTTGTGAACCGGCAGATTTTTCTCTGCCCTCTTCTCCCTGTCATCAGCCCTCGACGCTCCAGACGACACAGTTATTCTTCACTCAGCTCTATAGAGCAGTGAGTCGGTCTATCTGTAACTGTCTGCAGACGTTCACTCTGCACAACTGCTGAAACATTGCTTTCTTTGCAGCTGCACGGCTTTTAACAGGCACCGGAAAGTTTTCACCAATTTTAGCTTCACTCCACTTGGCTTACCTCATCTGTTTTAGAAATAAAAATTTAATTATTTGAAATTTACTTTTAAATGTCTACATCACAGGTGTCAAACATCAGGCCCGGGGGCCAAATGGGACCCGCCAAAAGGGTCCAATCTGGCTCCTGGGATAAATGTGTGAAATGTAAAAATTACTCTGAAGATGTTAAATGAGTCATTCCATGGTTATTTCATTAACAGTTCTGTGTTCTCCATTGTTATTGAATCTATTGTGCATTGGTTGTATTTAAAAAACAAATGTCCAGTGTTCTGTCCCCATCAAAATGAGCTACGAATGGACAATAATCTCTACAAATTCACATTATTCCGTGAAAATATGCATTGGAAATATCGTACAATGCTCCCATTATAGGTAGACTTTTTTTACTATTTTATTTTTCTAATATTCTATTTAGATTTAGTTACTCAAAAGGTGGACTATTGTTTGCGTTTGTTGAACTAACGTGAACAATAACACCCAGACAACGTTCATATCATACAAAAGTTAACTTAAGTTACTAACATCAATTTCCAAACTATCGTACACATGTGATTACTTATATGATTACTGGTGAAAATAAATACAAAGTAAATATACTTTCAAAATACTACACTTCGTGCTGTCGCTCGTTTTGAAAACATGCAGGGAAAAACAACACTTTATTTCCACACACGCACACGAACCAGTTTGATCTGACAGTTTGGTCCAAGTTTGTGCAGCAGCTACTGTGGCGCCGCCTTCTCTTGTAGATGCTAATGCTACTTCAGATTCAATGGGGGAGGGGCTTAACCCCACAATGTCTACATGATGTAATGTGGACAGGCTTTTTCTGAGTGTCTCATTTCTCTGTAGTTTTCTATGAATGATGGTAAATCCATCCAGTGAAGGGGACACACCACGCAGCAAACACAGCATGTTTTGGTAACTCAGGGTGACCCATCCGATTCCAAAAGGAGCAAGGAAAAGTGGTTTTCAGTGGAATGACACCTTTAATAAGCAAGGAAGTTCAAATCATTTCAGGTCAATTCAGTCTAAAGTGGATGAGACAATTAAATACTGTCATAATAATAACCTTAAACTTTTTCTTTTTGTTTTGGTGTAAAATAAACTGTGTCATGTTTGTTATCCCACCTTCCACTGTGACCTCTCATCCTCTGTCTTCTATATATATAATAAAAACTTTATCCCTGTATAACAACAGCTCCAGACCGGCCTTTAACTTTAACTACAGGTCATAATGAGGTGGGCCAATGAAAACATTTTCACCCATCGCCTTAAAATCCAAGATGATGACGTTCATTATATCACATTCATATTTCACCCTAGCTTTTATCTTCTGTCTGATTTTTATATTCTCTATTTAGATCAAGGGGCTGTAAAATGATGACTTAACAAAAGGCACTTTCAGTTGAATGTGTCAGAAGCTGCGTTTCCATTACAGTTTTTCACATATTCCTCAAATTTCGACAAAGTATATTTGGGATTTGAACGTGTTTCCATTGACGATTGTTCTAGGCAGGACCAACGTAACTCTGGTGAAATATTATCTCATGGGATTTCACTCCTGGAAGATGGACATTTCCATGTCTTGATATCACGCTGCTGTTAACTGTCTCTAAAATGACACGGATGTTTTTCTACTAAATTATTTCCATGTGTCCATGTGTATCGCATCATTTTCACTCTGGGAGGAGTGATCATGTGACCACGTACGTCACGTGTCGTATAATTGCGGAAAAAGTGTTTCCATTGTGCTTTTGCGATATATTATAATATCAAATTATCTGAAAAACCACCTCATGAAAACGTAAAAAAGTTTTATCGATATTTTTTTCAAAACCATGCTTTATAGCGCTGTTTACATTTTTGCTATATAATCAGTGAATTAAATGTAAAAAATACCAGAATTTCATTAAGAGAATAATGTGATGAGATATTTAGAGTAGAAATGAGAAATGCCTAGAGAGGAACTTTTCTGAAGTGATTTGTCGACAATAGATCTGGAAAACATCTGATTTAAGAAATCTGACCAAGATCATTTTCACTTGTTCCATTGTCAGATTTATTTATTTGCTTTAATATTTTTTTTGCGTAATTGTTTTACACATAGGTCTAATGGTTTTTTGTTTTGTTTTTTGCACAAGAGTATTTTTTCGAAATTCAGGTGTTTCCATTGCCAGTGTTTTATAGTGCTAATGACATTCTGCGAGATTCTAATGGGAGTGGAAACGCAATATTGTACTGAGCACGTTTTTTAATATGTACAAAGCCTATATAACTGTGTGCAGTAAAGTATATACAGTATGGTGCAATAAAGTGTGAATGTGGATCAGTGTAGTGTTCCTGGTTCCCATCACCTACTCTTTCATCTGCTAACCCCCCACCTCTAAACCCCACAGTGGCCCAGCTTGGCGGCACCGGAGTGCTCGTTAATCACATGGTGTCAGGCCTTTAATAAGTCCTTGACGGGGGTTTCGCCGTGAACGACACTCTTTATCAAAGGTTTACACTGCCAGTGTGTCCTGAAGAATGATTGATCCCACCACACTCCGATCTGCCCTTCATGCTGACTGACGGAGCGACGCTCGCTCAGCCGGAGGCGGCAGAGGTGCACGGACACGCGAGCGATGGGAGTGGGAGTAGGCGGCGTTGGCACCAGGAGGCACCGTCCCAGTGATGGATAGTACAACTGCCCCTTTCATTTCTCTCACAACTAACAACCACCACCACCACCGCCACACACCCACCCACCAGCATCTCAAAAATGCAAAACACTCCCATTATAGATGCTGTGATAAAATTATGTTTTAACCTTGTCTGCCTCTGGCTTGAAAGAAAGCAGCCAATCCACTTTACAAATGAAGTAATATCAGCAATCGCTTGGCCTTGTCGCTTCACTTATGGACCTGGCAGTGTATGTGAAGTATTATCACAGATCTTTTGGCCTTGTCCCGTAGAAGACCGGAAATCTGTAGGAAAAAAATCAATGAATAACAAATCCATCACATCGATGCTCATTCTGTTGGTGTACGTCAGGGGTGTGAAACTGTGCTCGTAAATTTACATGCACTGACTAAACGGTCTCGGAGGTTAATTACAATAAAATAAAAATTTTAAAAATAAATGTCAGCGTTTGTGTTTTACAGTCACAAACACAACTAAAAAGGTTGGATGTTACATTCAGTTCGTTTACATGCACTTTTCAGTGAGCTATAACAGTGATGCACGGGCTGACCTGAAGCACCTGTGGTCACATGCAGTTGCAGGTCATTGAAAAATATTTTTAATGATATTAGGGTTGTGGTCGGTCAGGTCGTTTGTCATTTGAGATAAACATTATGTTTTCTAATGACATCTCCAAGCGGACCCAGGCAGTTCTCTTGTGGACCTGATTTAATGTCGGAAGAAGATGGTTTAGTTTAGAAACTTCACACCTCTGTGAAGCAGCACGAGTCTGTGCTAACGCTAATGCTAACACATTAAAACAACCTGGTAAGTCATTGTAATTTAAATATTGGATAACAATTTTTTTATTATCAATACATACACGCGTATGGGGGGGGGGGGGGGGTGGAACGGATCAGGAATGATAGATAATGGGTCAAGGAAGAACCCATTAAATTTTGAGCAATGATCATTCCTGAATCAAAATCAGTTCAGAACTTTTTGCGTAATCCTGCTGACAGACAATCAGACAAACAACAAATTTAATACAAACAAAAACAAAACAATTTAATACCTCCTTGGTGGTAAATAGACCTAATGTTCCCATAAAGATAGGAATACAACACACACACACACACACACACACACAGTGACAGGATCTTTGAGCTTCTTCTGCTCCTCCAGGTGTGTGTGTGTGTGTGTGTGTGTGTGTGTGTGTGTGTGTACAGAGTAGAGTTAGCTAGCAGGTCTCCACAGTCACTTTTTCTAATTGCTACATTGCCTGAAGCGTCTTCCCAGAGAATACTGAATTATTCTCTGTAGATTTAATTTGGAGGACTTCCTGAAGCCAGTCGTGTCCTGGTCCAAACAGGTCGAGCAGAACCACTAGACCAGAACAATAGGCCCGTCTTCCACTGTCATGACTGTCCACTTCACACAATGATGCCACAGACTTTAGTGTCAAACCAGCCTTGAAGTGTTTTTTTGTGCTGTGTCCACAAGGCCGCAGGTGTTTGGAAGAAGTTCACAAAGATGTTCGTATCGTCCTCTTTAGTCTTTATCCTCAGCTGTGGTGTAAAACTGAAGGCTACTGACAGTTAACACCACTACCACCTCCTATTCTGAAGGGATTTCATAAAGTTCAAAGAAACCAAATGCACTGCAAAAATCTAAATATTACCAAGAGGATTTTCTCATTTCTAGTCCAAATGTCTCATCAGACTGAGTCCCTTATGAAACAAAAATATATTTTTCCATATACTGACTATCAGTATATTACTGCCTGAAATTGAACATACAAAATATGTATATATCAAAAATATATTGTCAATCTATTATAATAGATAAGGAATTGCCACTTTCCATATATTGAGACATATATAACTATATATGTGCTCGTATATATTAAGAAATATTTAGTAATACACTTAATATATGCATGCACATACATATATCCATATTACTAAATGTATGTAATTATATATTTAGTAAAAACTCTTCACAGTATATGTGGGGAAAAAAATTGAGTTTCAATAAAACTGTAAAAATATAGGGCAGCTTTTGTCTTCAGTGAAATGTGTCTTATATTTGTCGATATATGATCAAATCATATATTCCATTATACATGGTTTGGGTGAGTTTCTTGTAATCACTGTCTGTCTGTCTGTCTGTCTGTCTGTCTGTCTGTCTGTCTGTCTGTCTGTCTGTCTGTCTGTGTGTGTGTCTGTCCGCAGAGACATATCATGCTATAACTCGATGACTACTTGAGATATCACCATTAAATCACATAGTGATATACATATAGCTAATGTGCATCAGATGCAATGATCCATTTGAGTAAAGGTCAAAGGTCAAGGTTAAAATCACATTATCTGTCATAACTGTGATAAGTACAAAGAGGCCCAAATGCAGGACCAGTATACTTAACAGTCTTTATTAACAAATAAGGACAGTTCAGATGGAAGAAGCTTTTCAAACCAGGTGACGACACCCAGACAATCCTCCAACCACCACCAAGGACTGGACAGAGGATAGTCGGGGGCAGGCGAGAGGTCAGAACCAGCGAAGAATCAGGAGGTGCTGAGGCAGAAGACGTGGTCAGGGTTAGAAGGCAGATCGTTACCAGGGTCGGTAACTAGGACCGGGCAGAAAGATGAGTCAAAAAAAAAGGATGGGATCAGGAAACAGGCAGACAGATACGGGTCAGGAATGGTTCGGGTCAGAACAGGTGAGACGACAGGAATGAACGCTGGAAAGTCTTGCATGGGGACAAAAAACTATCTGGCAACAGACGCCGAGCAGACCAGTGAATAAATACACAGGTGAGGGGAATGATGGAGATGACTGGAGGGGGGTCAAAGGGCAAAAAGAGGGAGGAAAACAGGACCGTAGGAAGTGAGATATGACAGAAACTCAAGAACGGAGAGTCCCAGAACTTTCAGATTGGTACTGAACAATGCTGAATGAAGATTTCTACAATTCTCATAATTGCTGTTATCACCTACAACCAATAGTTTTTGAAATCTCTGGAGGTCAAAGGTGACATGTCCCAAAATTAACACAGTTTGTGTGTGTCAAATATAGACATATCACGCTATAATTTAATCAATACTGGATATATTATCATAATATTACACACACTGATGCATATATACATATCACACAATTATCAATATTGCAAAGATCAAAGGTCAAGGTCGTATTCAGCAGAAAGTTCAAACTCACATTATTGGCTCTAATTCAAGAACAGATCGTCATAGAAACTGGAGATTGGCACAAAATAGGGATGAAATGACACATTCTCTGAATACTAGTTTGAGTGTTTGTTTTATCTGTTTGTTTTAGCTCGTCTGATTTTGATTTAATCCTTCATGTTGATTGCTTGCATACTTTAAAAACCCAATAAATAATAAATTGACCAAAAAAATTAATTTAAATTGTAGAACAGTGTATTCTACCAAGCTGTCAGGAAAAAAATGGAAGCGCCGACTGCAGCCGAATAAAAGAGCTTTAATTCTGTTCTGGCTGAAAATAGAATATACATAATTTGTTCATATTCAGATTTTAAATTGTACCAGAGTAGAGAGAGTAAAAAAATGTAATAAATTATAAAAAGTGTCTTCATTAGGAAACGCTGAATCTTCTTCTTGCACTTGGATTTTTCTCTGGTCAAAATTAAATTATGTACAAAAAAACCCCCTAAAAAAACCCAAATGTGTTCTTGTTGTTCCGCTCCAGGGTTACATCTCATAACTCTTCCATTTCTTCTCCTTCTTCTATCCTCAGGCTTTTACTTCTCCTGTTTGTACATTTAGATGTTCAAACTACAGCCAACTTTTTTCAGGGAGGATTATTTTGTTTTCAGCACCAGCCAAAAACGTGCAGATACAAACACAGTTTCTACGTCCCCAGACTTTTCTCAGCCCTTTGCATGCAAACTAAAGAGCCTATTCAGAAACACTGAATATAAATCATAGTCAAAAAGCTGAGAAACAGCCTTTGACAATTTGCAAGATTTGAAAGTTTTGCCTTGAGGGTATGTTAGGACGTACAATGACAAACATTCATGTGTGAGGTCAGACAGATTCAAACCGATTCAAAGGACTCCGAAAAATCTCAAACTTCTCAAAAAATATGTGACAAGAAATGAGCAAAACAGTCGTTCTGTTTTCTAGTGGGAGTAAAGTGGTGATGAATAGCTTTACATTTATGCCTGAAGGCTAATTCCAGCTTGAATTCCTTTTAATTTTTAATTTTTTTTTTTTTACTATTTTTTTTCTCCTTCTCACACATGCAAACCTCCTCATTTCTGTATAATATGTCATGTTGGCAGTTGCCGGCAGCTTTAGGACTGAACTCAAACACTTCACTATATGAAGAGACCTGCTCGTTCAGATTTAATAATCACACATTCACTTATTTTTTAATTATATGGTGACAAAACTATAAGGTATAACCCTAACATTCAGTGCATTTCTCTCACGCTGGCTTTACATTGAACAAGGAGTGGTTATAAAACAGATTGTTCCCTCATGGTGCAGAAATTAAATTATATTAAGTGTAGTTTTTCTCATTTCTAGTCCTGAATATCTCATCACACGTAAAGACAAAATTGCCTAAAAAATTTTAAGTGAGTTTTTAAATAATAGTAGTAGTAATAATAATAATAATAATAATAATAATAATAATTAATAATACATTATTTGTCAACAATATATCTGGAAATCTTACCAAATGTATTGGTGTTGTTTATAAAGCAAGTGACTTAGGGCAAGTTAATTAAGGAGTATGATGTAAAATTATTAATTAATATGACTAAGATGAATATTCTCCATCTATATATATATATATATATATATATATATATGTATATGTATATGTATGTATGTATATATATATATATATATATATATATATATATATATATATATGTATATATATATATATATATATATATATATATATATATATATATATATATATATATATATATATGTATGTATGTATATGTATGTATATGTATATGTGTGTGTATATATATATATATTTATGTTTATAGTGAGATCAAAAACACCCAGAGTATCTTTGACTGTTTGCATTGGCATTAAATATTCTAACTTTATCCAAATGTCTTCAGTTCTATCATCATCTCCAGCAATTCTGACTCAATTTCACAGTCAAATGCCACACACTGATCGCCCCCACCCTCTCCCGCACCCCTCCCCCCACCAGCACTAAACAAACATGGCCCTCTTAGAGTATTCACGGCCATTGAACAGCCAGCCAGAGCCCAGGCTGGTAGCGGATGGCTTTTTACCGCCATTAACACTTCGACCTGTCAACCCATCACCCCAACAGCCCGTCTCCACTTGAAACTCGATTTTTGACAGCGCCCATGACAGCAGATTGTAATAGCTAATTCAAGGCCTTAGGCGCTTGTCAAACGCTAAAGATCGATAGCAGCCGTTTGGTTCATTTTCTACGACAATGGAGGCGAGAGATGGTTCGCTCATTAATGATCAAACAAGCAGTTAGCCACAGCGGCGGTCGCCTTCACGCCGTTAATCTAAAGCTCGACTGAGTCATCACTTAGCACATGTATGTAGCAGCTCTTAATAGATGTTCCTAAGACGGTAGCATGTCAAACGCCTGTCGTCCCCGGAGCTGAGGCCTGTCACACTGCCACATGTCAAAACCCTTGATGTACGAGCCACTTCTCTCTGCTTTAATGCATTTAAATGGAGCTGTGAGTCCAGCAGGACCGGCCCAATTTCAGAACCAGCGGTAAAGGCTCAATCTCATCTACTGCCTTGGTGGACGGAGCGTGTACATAGGAAATGAAATTGAAAATCCATCAGGCGGACGGACCTACATGTACACACACACACACACACACACTCGTACATTTAGATCCACATACAGTAGGTCTTTTCTGTCACAACTTTCTGTTACACACACTCACAGGGGGTCATATCTCACATTTCAGAATGTTATAATGTGTGTGTTGAGCTGCAGCCTGATGTAGAAAGCTAATCCCAGCCAAAAAAAAAAAAAAAATTGATTTACTTGAGTAATTGAACCACAGTCAAAGAATTATTAGAGTGAAAGAGCCTCAGACTGCACACAGTGTAAAGGTATTCTAACCTTGAATTTAATTAAAATCTTTTTTTCCTCCTTTAGTCTCTTCATGCCATGTGTGCCTTAAATCTTAAAACCTTAGTCACTTAACTTTCAAAAGCATTTTATGAGTTCTTTTGTCAAATATGATGGAATTCACTGGTGTGTGTGTGTGTGTGTGTGTGTGTGTGTGTGTGTGTGTGTGTGTGTGTGTGTGTGTGTGAGTGTGGATACGCATTAATAATATATCCATGGGACGGTTATTCGGCAGACTCTATTGATAATATGGGGCAATAAATTGGGTGAATGTGTCAACGTTCTTAAAGCCTAGAAGTAAAAGGGACTGTGTGCAGTGCAGGTTTAATGTATTCTATGGTTGAACCTGCAGGTTAGGACGAGGCCACTTTTAATTAACGTCACTTCTGGTCAGATTGTCAGGAGACTTGGATTTCGAGCAAAAATGGGCCATTTAAACTTTTTAAAAAGTGTGGGGCAGCACAGTGGTGCAGTGGTTAGCACTTGTGCCTCACAGCAAGAAGGTCCCTGGTTCAAATCTCACACCAGACCTTTGTGTGGAGTTTACATGTTCTCCAGGTACTCTGGCTCCTCCCACCATCCAAACACATGCACTGATAGGTTAATCAGTTAATTTAAATTGCCGCTTCACCCATTGAAGCTGGATTAGGCCCCCCGTGACCCCAGTGACCCTCATGAGGATAAAGTGGGTTCAGATGATAAAGTGTGTTCAATTAAATTCAAAAGACTTTATTTATCCCAAAGGGCAATTTAAAAACAGTGAAGAGTCAGGAATGTCAATGTAAGTGCAAGTATAAAAGTATAAAAAGTATGTGAAGAGATACTGCAATAGAAGGTGTTTGTGTATTTTTCACTTTGCTTTTTCATTCTCCTTCTCATGGGGTGTTTGTTTTTTATGTTGAATAAATGTCTACCATTAAGCATTTTCATTGTCCAATGACAAATAGTTTCACTGCTCCATAAGTTTATATTTTTAGAAAGTATCTGCTTCAGACATTAAATGTGCTAAAGCTTCTTTATGAAGATTTTATTATTGTTTATTGCTTAACTTACCAACAACCTGTTGGTAAGTTAAGCTTTGCTGTTGCTTTATATCAATTTCTAATAAAATACTGGACTGTTTTTTTTAAAAGAATGCAATGAACGCTTGAATTTCCAGGGCATCGAACTGCACTGACTTTGACAGTCTTCCTCCTCAGACGTGTCCATGTCTGTAGGTCAGTAACTGTGGACACTTTCTGAGGACATGAAGACCTCAGGACCCTCTACTTACTACCACTGAAGTGTGATGTTGTTTAGAACTTTACAAGAGTTAGTCTGAAAATAGCAGGGGGTGGGATGTTTTTATTTGTTATTTTTTTCCCCAGTCAGAGAAAAGCTTGTTGGATGTTCTGACCCTCATTCCCACATGAATGATATAAATGAGGCTCAACTCACAAAATAAATATTTCAAATTAAACACTTTTCTCTGATGGTGCAGTTGATGTGGCCTTTTCTCTTTCCTTGTTGTTCATTTGGTAGTTAATGGTAGTTAATTCTGACCACTAACACTGAGTGTGTGAAACCTGGGGTTTACTAGGGGGGTTACACCGGTGGGAGTCAGGTTAGGGTGGTTTGCCACAGACGAGATGACTGAATTTAAGCAAATTACTAAGCAGAGGAAAAGACATTAACCTGGATTCCCTCAGTAGCGGTTAGCATTTATCCACCGCTAACACCAGGACCATCACAACACCAGCTTGAAGGACACAGCGCATGCACTAATGACACCATTGTCATCTAGTCTGTGCTTTCATTGTCTGTTAGTGAGGTAAAGAAGTCTAAAAGCAGAGAGGGGAGGTGACCCCCCCCCCCTATCCCCCGGCAAATCACACCCAGAGAAATAATATTTCGTGTCAGTGAAAAAGACATGTCCTCATCACTTCCATGTTAACATAGTTTGGCTCAAAAAAGCAAAACCTAAATTTGTCAATGTTCATCCAAATGGTGTGATTGTGATATGTACTCCCTAAAAAATGAACTAAACTTATTTTTACTCCTGATAATCCCTCTATGGTTGCTTAAAATCTACTTCAGTACAATAAGGAAGTACTTATACTTTGTTACTTCCCGCCTGTGATTCTATTCTATTCCTGTTTGAAGCACAACCACTCTTTGTGAAAATCTACACTTCATTGGACGAAAAGTCTCTCTCTCTCTCTCTCTCTCTCCTCTCTCTCTCTCTCTCTCTCTATCTATCTATCTATCTATCTATCTATCTATCTATCTATCTATCTATCTATCTATCTATCTATCTATCTATCTATCTATCTATCTATCTATCTATCCATCCTGCATATATATATATATATATATATATATATATATATATATATATATATATATATATATATATATATATATATATATATATGCATCCTTTGACTGTCCCCCAGTCTTATCTGTGCTCTACAGTATAAGTGCAGTTCCACGTGTTCAGAGGGAACCTATATGTTCTACCATGGTTCAGTGCAGCTGCAGCCTGTCATCCCTGTAGGCTGCTCACATTTGTAGTTTTTCTGCCCACGTTAGCTTGTCTTATCAGAACACATGAAACATGACAGGACCTGCATCGTTATCTGGCCTTTTGGCTGATATGACGTACTGTATGTGGTGAGAATCTGCAGGCGACTCAAACGGCACAGTGAACGCACCATTAAATAATGTATACATGCGTTTATAAAGAGTGGGCAGTGACTAACATGCCCTGTTGAGCCACATTAAGTAATAATGCTTCATTTTTGTAATAAATCCCCAAAACTGAATATTTTTTTCATTTAATTTTGTAACAAACTCTTGAAATACATTCTGTAATACATGTCCAAAATAGAATAACAGTTTTGATTTAAGTTTGAAATAAACTGCTGCATTAGATAATAAACTGTTTTGTGTAAAAGTCAATAATTGTGTGTCTACAACAGCATCTCTTCCACATGGAGTCCCCCAGGGGTCAATCCTTGACCCTCTTTTATTTGCTTTTTATCTGATGCCCCTTGGTTCTGTTTTTTGGAACCATGGCATATTTGATATATTGTAACAAACTGTTCTGATGCATTTTGTAATAAAGGTGCAAAATGGAATATCTTTTTTCATTTAATTTAAAATAATAACAGTAATAGTAATAAACAATTTAAAACAACTATTCCATTTAAAATGTAGAATCAGATTAATCAAAATGATGGATTCATCTGTGTTAATGCGTTAATATTTACAGCTCAAGAAAAAAGTTAGTCCATTTTGGACTTTTATTATAAAATGCATTGGAACTGTTTATTACAAAATAAAATTAAGAAGTTATTCAATTTTGGACGTTATTACAAAATGCGGCTCAACAGGGGTTTTCTTTTGTTTCATTTATTTACATGAGTCTCAATGACATGTTGACATAATTCTATTTTATTTGACTTTCCAATATTTTTAAGGAAGTAATTTTTATTTTGAGAGCACCTCTTTTCATAGACAAGGGGTCACAAAGTACTTTACAGTGCAAAACTATTAAAATAGTTTAAAATACAGTTAAAACACTGTTAAAAATCAATAAATATATTAAGTGCTATTATTAGTATAACTGTATTAGCTTAGTAGCACTATGACTACACTATTCAAAGGTTTTCACAGAGAATCTAGTGTAAATTCCAGATTTTTTTGGTGTGATGTTAATGTGTTTGGGACAGTTTATTACAACATGAAATAAAAACGTATTAGATTTTATTATACAATGCAAAGTAATTTCAAATATGGCGGCTGAACATGCCTGCTTATGTATTCGAGGGTGAACGCGATGTCTCCAGAGGTTGTATATTTTCTACCAGTCTTCTCTGGTACAGTGTTGTTTTGTAGTTTGCAGGAAGTGCCTGTTGGGCGTGTGTGTTGTTTGGTAGCGAGGTGAAATGAGTTTCTTTATAAGTTATTAATGAAGCAGCCATTGTATGAATACTAACATAACAAAAGTCAATGCTGCAGTTTTAACAACACGTATGGAAACACAACACTTCTGACAGATGTAATATACAATATGCATTTAGGCTTACGTTGGTGTCCCTGCAAGGGATTGTGGGTAACATAAAACAAGTGGAAAATAGCTGATCTCATAAATTCACATTCACTGGCGTTCAGCTTTATTAAAAGTTTACACTTTATGCCCTGGAGTAAGTTTTGTTTTATTTAATTCAAAATAAATAATGTAATAAGATTACAAGTACCTACAGTTCAGCATCATTGTTTTTTTTTTCAGTTTATACAGTTCCCATTCAATGTATTGTTCCTATACACTGAAAAAAAGTAAAACAATGAAACAACTGAAAAATTATTCTTCAAATGGTTACACATAAAAACATCTAGTTGAATAAATTTAATTAAATTAAATTAAAACAACCCTAACCCTATGCAATTACATTTTGTTTGTTTTGTGACCGTAAAAATTAAAAATTATATTACCAAATGGAACTGCATAGGGTTAGCGTTATTTTATTTTAATGTTTCACTCAACTAGATGTTTTTATGTGTGACCTATTGAAGAAGAATTTGACTCAGTGTTTTACTTTTTCAGTGTAGTAGGGTTGTTAAAATACCTCATTAACATGGATTAATCCATTATCATTATTAATTTGATTAAAAGTCTTAATGTAATTAAATGGAACAGTTGTTTTATTGAAACTGGTGAAGGTGTTGAATAAACATGTTAATTGCAATTATATTCATATATACATATATATATATATATATATATATATATATATATATATATATATATATATGTGTGTGTGTGATATTTTTTTTCTGTATTTCAGAAGAGTTTTTGAACATGTTTTTCATTTTTCAAGATTTTTCAAATAGGTTTTATATATATTTTTCCCCATATTTTTTGTTTATTTGTGCAGTTTTGTGTATTTTGTGTGTGAAATTTTAGTACAAAAAAAACCCTTGAGACAGATTACAAAAGTCTAAACGATTCTTAAAGACGACCATAGAACAGATTGTAATAAAACACTGTCCGTGTGCTGGTAAATAAATGCTTCCTCTGAAATAATCCATTGTTTTCACATTGGTTTTTTGTGAAGCCTGAATTATACAAGAGTCCTTTGAGGCTCACAGCAAAATAAAAAAAATACAATGCTGAAAATACAAAAAAGTATGACCTCCAACAAAAGCAGGCAGTCGAGCGCTTACACCTCAAAAAGGTCTATTATTAATTGTGCGACTGTTGTATTAATTTTATGGATCATTTGCTAGAGGAGGATTTTGACAACAATGATACTTACCATCTGAGCGGAACAAAAGTGGCATCTTTTTATTTATTTATTTATTTACCCGCCCCCCAGTCCCCCAGTCCCCCCTTTACCTCCCACCCCCCCCCCCCCCCCCCCCCCCCCCCCCCCCTCGGCCTTAAATTAACATAGCTTATAACTGCAGTGTTTTCATGAGCTAATCAAAAAGCAGGTTTTTTTATGACTACATTATCAAGACTTTCAGACCACACAATTACACAGTAGAATGAGTTTGGATTAATGCAATAAAACAAGAAGATAAGCAGAGGTCAAGTAAACAGATTAGGACTTTGCTTGTCAGTCTTATCAATGGAAAATAATGTGTAAGCAGTAGAAATGTTTATTTAAAGGGTTTATATTCTTCTAAACCTACTTTTATTGTTCTTTAGGTTAATCTCTTCGTATATTTGTGCTCTAATAAAACAAACGGTTTGAATTTGAACCCTCCAGGTGTGCTGTAAAGCTAGTTTTATATTAATTTAGGAAAAAATACAGTGCATTTCTTTATTACCTTCGCAAAGGAGGTTCTGATTTACTTCACGTTTATTTGTTTGTTTGTTTGTCAGTAAGATAACTCAAAACGTTATTGACAGATTTTGATGAAACTTTCAGAGATGATTGATAATGTGTCAAGGAATATATAACATTTTGAGCTATTAAGGTCAAAGGTCAAGGTCACAGTGAAGGTCAACAGCTAAAACACATCAGTGGTGATATCTCAGAATCCAGACCAGATAGTACCAGGTGGTTTTTTTTCATTCACTCCGTCTGACAACAGATGAGATAACACACAGGTTTGATGACGTCACATTTTGACGTCACATGACGTCAAGCGAATAGTATATTTGGTAAATGTATGACATTTGCCTTAACCTTCTCGGACCTGGCATCCACATATGTGGACTTCACATTTGTTACGGGGCCAAATCCGGCCCTTGGGATGAATTTGTGAAACTCAAAAATAGACATTAAAATATTAATAATTTTAGTTCATGTTCCACATTCAGACCAATTCCATTTGAAGTGGGTCAGAACCAGTAAAATACTGTCATAATAATCTATAAATAATCACAACTCCAATTTTTTCTCTAAATATTTTCACATATTTACACTAAAACAAAGTATAATTTCACAAAATATTATAATAATAATATTGTTGAACAAATATATGAATTTTTTTTCAACAGAAGTCAGTACAATTTTGATTTTATTGTTTTGATTTGAATGATTTATTTCGAACATGTGCAAAGTGCAACAATAATCCATACAACAATAATAATAATAACAATGACATGTCCGAAAAGGAGTAGGATGAAGCATAAGCTTATTTAATTCTACCCCTTCTTCAATTCCCCAATAACCTACATTCATCTTATAGCAATATAGTGCATAGTACAAAAAATGATGATAATAATAAAAATAATAACAAGAAGAATAATAACAATACAAATAATAAATAACTGAAGTACTAAACATATACATATATATAAAAAAATGAACATCTGGAAATTATAAATAAAATATTTTTCATATTAGGCTTATTATTTCATTTTAGTGTTATTCACATAGTTTGAAAGGATAGTTTGTCAATATAAATTATTTAATTAGACTTTTTTTACTCTAAAGTACAGACAAATTTTGCATTATTAATGTATTATGTTATTATTTCACTGATTCGGCCCAATTCAGATCAAATTTATCTAAATGGCCCCTGAACTAACATGAGTTTGACACCCCTGATGTAAAGTAGCAGTAGACATGTGTAAATTTGACTGAGACACCATTGTTTTCTAATCTCCTTATTTTCCCTGTTGACAAAATATGCATAAATCCATTATGTAGCTGTGTATTTCCCTGCAGAGACACTGCCCTTTGCTTGTATTATCTTCATTCTGTCCTGTTTTACTGCATTCTGAGTGTTTCGACACCACATAATTTCATGCGGTGAGTGACACAACGATGCAGAGTGTGTGGGCGGGACTATGACTGTGTCGCAGTGTTGTTTACATGGCTGGGGTCTCTCTCTGCTCTACCCCCTAAAGTGTGACACATCATCCACAGTAGGTTTGACACTAACACTTCTACTATATTCAGACTGCAGACAAATATGGAACAACACCATTTTATTTTGTTCATATTTGACCTGTATTGATTTGTTAAAGGCAGTTTGAATAGCACTAATCTGATTTTGTTTTCAAATTGAACCCACACTGAAAAAAGTAAAACATTTAATCAACTTAAAAATTCTTCTTCAATAGGTCACACCTAAAAACATTTAGTTGAGTGAAATAAATTAAAATAACCCTAACCCCATGCAAGTTAATTTAGTTCACTCAACTAGATTTGTTTGTGTGACCATAAAAAGTCAAAATCATGACATAAAAAGTCAAAATTCAAGAGGAATTTTTAAATTGATTGATTTATTATTATTGTTGTATTGATTATTGTTGCACTTTGCACATGTTCGAAATAAATCATTCAAATCAAATCAAAATGTTTTAAATTTTTTCAGTGCATGACACTTTTATATGTGGTCCTAAATCCAGTGGGTACCCATGGGCAGCACCCTGGGACCCCTCTCCAGACGTGGAGCCAGGCTCATGGTCAGTTACCTGGCTGGAGGATTTGACCCGAACAAACATGTTTTTGGGTGATGGGGGAAACCAGAACACCTGGAGGAAACCCATCCAGACACAGGTAGACAAACATCCAAACTCCACACAGAAAAGCCCACATGGTTTCGGGAATGGAACCTGGGTCTTCTTGCTGTGAGGCAAGAGTGTTAACCGTTAAGCCACTGTGCCGCCAAAACGCTACGGCCATGAGGAAGATGAGCGAAGAACAGGACAAGGGTAGTAATCCCTACGGCTTTCCAGCGCTGGCGTCAACTGACAAAAGGAAAAGGGGCTCAAAAGGTGGACATGTTTCTACTGGATAGTTAAGGTGATACTGTTAGGATTATAGAATATTTGGACATACTGAAATAAAATATAAAATATATAATATAATAATGTATATAAAATGAAAGACATTGATGAAAATAAACACTGTGGTATTGTGTGTTGGCCAATCAACATGACTTTGTGGAGTTCTGTGACCGCTCGAGATAGGGTCCGCGTTCGTGTATTTGTGAATCGTGAAGGCGTGGTTTCAAGGGGTGGGCTGGAGAAGGGGAGGGACGGTTTTATTTTCAAAATCTCATTTGTGTTGAATTGCTGGAGTATTTTCTTCCAAAGTCCCCACCATTAAAGGTGTCATTCCATGGTTATTTAATTAATATTACTGTTTTCTCTATTGTTATTGAATACATTGTGTGTTGGTTCTATTTAAACAATACTTCCATATTGTTTTGTTTCCAGCTGTTTTTTTATGGTAGAAAAATGAACAACAGAGTTTTCCGCTACTTCCTCATACATGTCCATGACAGGGTGATGTGGCGTCACTGATTGGCTCAGAATGCATGAAGGATCCACTCAGATCTCACACACACACACACACACACACACACACACACACACACACACACACACACACACATAAATCAGATGTCAATCATTGGACTTATCTTGCTCAAATACTTGTAAGAAGGGTCAACTCGGTCAAACTTCAGGGATTCTGCAAATGGTACAAATAAGTAGTTCTCTGTATGTGTTTACCTTTACCAGAGTAATATCCAGCTAGGTTTTGTGCCGTTGTTTATTCTGAAAATTTGCAGGGAAAAACACGAGTCGTTATTTCCACAGAGTCAAATGAACCAGTTTTGAGCCGCCATTATTTTCAAGTTTGTGCAGCAGCTACTGTGGCTCCGTCTTCTCTTGTGGATGCTAATGTTAACGCTACTTCAGATTCACTGCAATGGGGGACAGGCTTAACCCCACGCAGGTGACATTAAAGTCCCACTGACGTCAGATGGACCGGGTTTTTCTGGGTCCCTGGTTCCTCTCGTTGTTTGGTGTGTACGCAGCCAGTGGAGCATGTGTTGGTAAAGTCTACGTCAACCATCAGATTCCAAAAGCAGAAAAGTGAAAAAGTGATTCTCAGCAGAATGACACCTTTAATATTTGAAAACTCCATCGTACTTATTTGTACCATTTGCAGAATCCCTGAAGGTCTTTTTTTTTGTTGTTGTTTCTCTGCTCACTATACCAGTGCCATCATAGCTCAGTCATTGTTTTCTTTTCCCTCTGAGACAAATATAAACTATTGTGTGTCTAGAACAGTGCTTGGATTGATCTGATCAATAGCTCATATGTTCCAAGGTAGTTTTCAAATCGACTGCACGGCTCTGTGGAGGGGAGCCAACAATGGCAATGAAAGTTTGACCGAGCTGACCCTCCTTACGAGTATTTGAGCAAGATAAGTCCAATGATTGACATCTGATTCATGTGTGTGTGTGTGTGTGTGTGTGTGTGAGACCTGAGTGGATTCTTCTGCATCTTCGTACGCTAGCGCTGTCGTCCAGCTGAATGCTCAGACTTTGCGATGCAAGAAGGCGGAAAATTCGCAACAGCACAGCGAGCTCTCAGACTCGGGGATTTTCTCCGGCTGAATTGCGCTGGTGTTCTGCACTTGAGTTTTCTGTCGTTATTGGCTGCAATGTTCTGGCCCAGATTGCAGTAGATGGAGAACAAGCGTGTACATGTTGTGTTTCGGTACATGTCGGTGAGAAGTGATGACAGCAGATCGATCTTTCACACATCTAAGACTGTCGGACTCTGCAGGTAGAGAGAAGGGGACGGTCGCCCCCAGGTGTGATTGAAAGATGGTTTCTCGACCCAAACACTGAAGGATTAGTGAGAACGCCCTCTGCTTCCTGCTGTTTTGTCTGAATGTAAGGCTCTGAATACAAACCCACAAGGACAGTCTGAAAGAATCCTTCTGTGGTGACCCAGATCTGGAGGAAGAACCTTGTCTGTTTTGTTTCATTATGTATGTTTGTAGATATGATGCAAAAACCAAAACCTTACAAAGTGGATTTTTTTTATTTTTTTATTTCTAGTCCAAATATCTCACCACAGTTGAAATAAGACAGAAGGAACTTTTCATTGACATATAAAGAACTTATTTTTTTTAGTCATGAACATCTGATTTGAAAGAATTTTACCAAGATCATTTTCACTTGTTCCATTGGCAGATAATGTTTTTTGCTTGAATTAACAAAAAAGAATGTGTCCTGTACAGTAATGTCTAAATGTAAAGTAATGTTAAATTCTCTCTGTGTCTGTATCTCTCTCTTTGTTTCTCTCCCCATCTCCCTCTTTCTTTCTTTCTTTCTTTCTTTCTTTCTTTCTTTCTTTCTTTCTTTCTTTCTTTCTTTCTTTCTTTCTTTCTCTCTCTCTCTCTCTCTCTCTCTCTCTCTCTTTCTCTCTCTCTCTCTCTCTCTTTCTCGCTCTCTCTCACTCACACACTCACTCTTCACCTTTCTCTCTCTCTCTCTCTCTCTCTCTCTCTCACTCACTCTTCACCTCTCTCTCTCTCTCTCTCTCTCACACAAACTCACTCTTCACCTCTCTCTCTCTCTCTCTCTCTCTTTCTCTCTGTCTCTCTCTTTCTCTCTCTCTCTCTTTCTCTCTCTCACACTCACTCTTCACCTCTCTCTCTCTCTCTCTCTCTCTCTCTTTCTCTCTGTTTCTCTCTTTCTCTCTCTCTCTCTCTCTTTCTCTGTCTCTCTCTCACTCACACTCACTCTTCACCTTTCTCTCTCTCTCTCTCTCTCTCTCACTCACTCTTCACCTCTCTCTCTCGCTCTCTCTCTCACACACTCACTCTTCACCTCTCTCTCTCTCTCTCTCTCTCTCTTTCTCTCTGTCTCTCTCTTTCTCTCTCTCTCTCTTTCTCTCTCTCACACTCACTCTTCACCTCTCTCTCTCTCTCTGTTTCTCTCTTTCTCTCTCTCTCTCTCTCTTTCTCTGTCTCTCTCTCACTCACACTCACTCTTCACCTTTCTCTCTCTCTCTTTCTCTCTCTCTCTCTAAATAAGGGTAAAGAAAAAGTTGTGAACATTTAGTGTAAGTAGTAGACGTATGGAAGTGGCAACACTTTCGAGTTTCAAATAATATTGGAATAGTTTCTAGCAAATTTCAAATAGTGTTTGGGACCAGAAGTTTCATCCCTAGTCCATAGTGTCTATACACAATTTTATGACCATGCATTGGCCCCCCGGGCCACATGTTTGACACCTCTGCTTTAGATGTTTTCCCCCCAGTGTAGAGCTGCATTCATTCAGAGTGCTTCTGCATTCACTTAAATACCAAGTGTTTAAGGGTGACAGGCGTCCTCGTTCCATTGACACAGTTTGTTTAAATGCTCGGGTAGTTTTATCTCATTTTCTGTTAACTTATACAGACAGTATTTGTCATTGCTTGTAGATAAACTGACAAAACAATTGTCCGCTTTCCATTCAAGCTCGATCCAACCGCGCTGCTGCATTGTTACCCGTCCTTTATTCACTTAACGTAATTACCTGCCATTTTCAACCTATTTGTGTTAGATATTGAATACTTTGCCTATAGCTATTTTGTTAATCAAGCTGCACATTATTACATTAATTGTTTCTGATTAAGTGGTTAATTAATGGATGGCACCCCAGCCTCATGTGAGGGCGGAGTCCGATGCAAATGGAGCCATCAAGAAATTAGAATAAATGAGTTTGTTTGGTAGATAGAGAAGGAAAACATGAGGGAGCCGAGCGTTAAATTCAATTGAGTGGAGCTTGTCGATAGCCAAGCAGGGGGCTATTTATTCAAGTGCCATCGTATAGTATCCTTGTCACCGTCGCAGATTTGATGAATGAAAACCAGAGAAAGGGAAGAGAATATAAGAAAACAGCAAGTATGGGAACAGAAAGTGTCAGAAAAGAAAGTGGAAAGACCATTTTGAGCAAGTGAGATGATTTACAGCCTCCAAGTTTTCCTTCAGAAGGAGATGGAAATATAGGCGACTGGTCTGGAGCAGGGGTGTCAAACTCATTTTAAAGTTCAGGGGCCACGGACACCCCAGTTCACCTAAAGTTGGCTGGAACCACTGAAAAAAATAACATAATTCTATATAATGATGAAAATGTTTACAAACATTCGTTAACCTTTGTATTGTGTTAGAAAGCTTCCCACATATTTATACAGTACAATAATGTTATTGTTCATGTTTTGTGTTGGTTTCCTGGGCAACAGATTAGAGAATAACACAGATGTAGCAGATGTAAAGTCTGCTGAGATAATAAAACACAATAGTGAACGAACTATAGCCTGTTGACATTCTGTTAGCATGTTAAACTTTACCCATGATGTATCATCCAATATTGTTTTTCACCTCATAGCTAAGTTAATATGTATTCATATTCATAGACACACTGTTTTAAATGTATTTTTTTTATTTTATTTTAGGCTCCACAGATCTTTTATGTGACAATATACCACTACTTTTCAATTTACAAAACCTATTTGAATTGTAATAATCTTCTCAAAATGTAATAACTTATTACAAAATGCAGCTTCATTACAAAAATGAAATGAAAACGTTATCACATTTTGGACGTTTATTAGGAAAAGCACCGTTATTTTAAAATGCGGCTCAATAACACATTTGCGCTTGATTGTCAAATGCGAAGTTTCCGTGTGAAATCGTGAACAGCTCATCCACGCTTCCTACACATACTGTTGTAAAGTCTTATCTGTGTTGTGATACAAGACTCAGATGGTTTCCAGCACCAGATAATCTGTCTTAATCTTCTGCTGCTTAGCTCGTTTTATTCCCAGCTGTCCGAATGACTTGAGGGCAGAGTGGGAACATCTGAGGCTGCAGTCGAGGATCCCTGCGCTTTTCTACCACAGTCACAAACAGATTAAATCACTCAAAGCACAATTGAACTGACTGACAAAATACCATGATCACTTATTTAAAAAACTAAACAGGCTTTTGATAAACTCTGCTGCCAAATGTGGATGTGTGTGTCTGCTTGTTTTCCTATCTTTATGGGGACATTGATATTTTTTTTTTACATAGCCACACTATGGGGACCAAAATTCAGGGTTAAATATAAATATAGGTCCACACCAGTAACATCTAAATCTGTGTGAAATATGGAAATGTATGTAAATGATATGGCCTATTGATTTATTTATTTTTCCCCATACATCCCCATAAAGCATAGAGGATGAGGATATATATATATATATATATATATATATATATATATATATATATATATATATATATATATATATATATATATATATATATATATATATATATATACTGTATATATATATAATATTTTCCCCAAAGATTCCCCAAATGATTTTTTTCTTTCTTATTAGTCGTTTTTAAGTGATGCAATCACAGTTTAGTATAATAGTGGATGGTTTGTGTATGTTTGTTTGTATGTTTGTTTGCAACTTTATGCAAAAACTAGTGGACACATTTCCATGGAATTGTCAGAGAAAGTGTGAGGTGGTCCAGAAGACTGTCCTACAAAGTAAACAGTCAGTAACTGCACAGACACCAAACTGAGAAAAATGACCTTAAAGTTCTGTTGTTGTTCAGCACCAGTAGTTGTAGGTAGATTATTGGACATGAGGCACTTATTGTTACTGTATATTAACTAGTTCTATAAAAACCACAGTGTGACTAATTCTGGTAGTGATTAGTGACTGGGAGTTTAGGCATTTTATTTTAGAATTTTGACTTTTTATGTCACGATTTGTCCTCATAGAGATGCTGCAGCTTTGATTGTACTTCCTGGTAGAGTCCTGCACGGGTTCGGGTACCCGCGGGTGACCCGTGGGTGAACCGCAGATTTTCACGAAACGGGTGAAAAATGTTGTGCTGTGTCGGATACGGGTTCGGTTCGGGTCGGACGTGGGTGATTGTGGGTCTAATTTACGGTTCATAGGCTAAAAACTGTTCTTTAGTTTGGACTTGTATAGCTGCCTCCTGTCGGCTTCCTTCTTGATGCGTTTTTCAAGTGTGTGTGTGTGTGTGTGTGTGCGTGTGTGTGTGAGCTCACGTATAAAAATAGTTTTTGAATTTATTATTTGTCTGCTCCTGTTTAACAACATTTTTATTTGGCTCTGCCTTGGCTATGTCACTGTTCAGTATATTCGTGGCAATACATTTTGTATTTAAGTTTGACATTTTGTATTTTAGCTGATATTTTCTTCCGGGTTCGGGTCGGATATCGAGTTCATTTATAGTGGGTCGGTTCAGGTGCGGATTTGTAATTTTTTTTCGTCGGAAAACGGGTCGGATACGGGTTTGAACATGACGGGTACGGGCGGTTGTGGTTTGTCAAAATCAGAACCGTGCAGGACTCTGCTGCACTGCTGTCGATCACTGAGTGTATTGGCATGAATATTCCAACGTTCAGGTGGACTTGGACGGATGCAGACTTGTAGTGAACCTGGTTGTGTGTTCAAATAATGCGAGGTTATATACTTGCACTGTCATTTGTATACATTGTTATACATGCTAACAGTCTACCCATATTTAAATTTGTACGACATCACAACGACTACCTCAAATACACTCAGCTCCAACACAGTGTTGTCTTGTCCTGTCATACTCTGCCATGACAGTTGTCCACTCTCTACTGAATGTCCTGTCTCGTTATACCTGGTTAGTTTAGCAGCACTATAGGAAAGTAGCCTTAATAATAATAATAATAATAATAATAATAATAATAATAATAATAATAATAATAATAATAATAATAATAATAATAATAATGATGATAATAATAATGGATTAGATTTCTATAGCGCTTTTCAAGGCACCCAAAGCGTTTTACATTATTGATCCATTATTCATTCACTCTCACATGCTCCCTCTGGTGGTGGTAAACTACATATGTAGTCACAGTTGCCCTGGGGCAGACTGACAGAAGCGTCTCTTGCCACTATACGCATTCATACGCATTCATACACCAGTGTGAGTGACACTGGAGGCAAGGAGGGTAAAGTGTCTTGCCCAAGGACACAACGGACTGACTAGGAGAGAGTGGGAATCGAACCCTTCAGTCAATGGACAACCTGCTCTCCCAACGAAGCCACTGCACTCTATTTATTTATTTATGTTTTCACCAACTTAGCTAGGATTTTTGTCTGTTGCGCATCTGCACTTTTAATAAACAGGAGAGTGAGAACGGTCATTTCGATACCTTTGTTTGTCAAACACATGTGAAGAATGAACAATAAAATTGACTTGGATACATTTTGATACTTTAACTTGCATATATTGTATATATTTTAAGATGTGATCAAGTGAATAATAAAATTATATAGAAATAAACATAAATTCATGGTGTTTTTGGAAAATGTGATTTGTCAGAAAAGTCAGATTATGCAAAAAGTGCAGTCCAGGAATATCTGAGTCCGGAACGTCCTACATTCGTGGGGTTAACAACCACTGTTTTCTGCAGAAAATTTTCCATACACAACTCCAGCTGATGCAAAAACGGAGGTGTGTGTGAGTGTGTGTGGAGGGTCCAGTGCACCTCCATTCTCAGAATTTGTGGTGAGAGTCCTGTTTACATATGTACGAAAATACTCACTACAGGCAAATAGATGTTTTACACCCATGGACGCATGCATGTCAGGAAAGGTGGTTGGCATGAACACACACACACACACACACACACACACACACACACACACACACACACACACACACACACACACACACATTTCTACTATCTGTCAGAGCTTTTCCCATGTAAGGACAGCTGAAGTTGATCTCATTAACTCGCCCTTTATTCAAACGGCTAATTACACACAGACACACAATCACAGCCTTCACAGCACAATCAAGTCCTGACAGAGGGAGAGAAAGGAAGACAGAGGGGGGGGGGGGGGGGTGAGAGTGGGAGTAAAAGTCTGCAACAAACACAAAGAAAAAAGGAAAGTGAAGGACGTAGTGAGAACGACAGCGGAGCAGAAAAAGGAACTGGAGCCGAGGCTTCATTACTTTAAAGACTTCAACAAGTATTTTACTGGAGCCTAAGCTGATTTTACACACACACACACACACACACACACACACACACACACACACACACACACACTGGTTTCCATGCCTCGTGAGGACTAAATTTGTTATCAATTGTAGGTAAAGCAGGTATTAGGTGGAGAGTGTAAACATCCTTTTTTTAATATGAAATAAAATAATAATTATTACTAATAATAATAATAATAATAAGAAGAAGAAGAAGAAAACTAAATGACATTTGACAAATGAATAAATATCAATAAATGGAATAAATAATTATTTTCTAAATAATAAATAAATTTAAAAATGACGAACAAAAAAAAATATATTTAAAAAGCCAAAAAAGTAAATGCATCTTCTAATCTTTGAAAAACACGTTTCGCTTTTACACCTGTTTTTCCCATGTTTTGTGGGGACTTCCAAAAAAAAAACTAATTCATGTATTGTACTAGTGGGGACCTTTATTTACATTAACCCTCGTGGGGACATATCAAACATATCAAAGTCCCCATAATGACAGCACTTCAAACACACACACACACACACACACACACACACACACAGCTCCAGATTGGCTCAGAGTCAGAATCTTCATGAAAAGCTATTTGTTTCCAGTATCCCTAATAAAGGAATTAATGTTATGTTAATGACTTTTCAGCCTATTACTGCACTGCTGATGGATCCATCTGTACTTGAAAATGTCTTTTCCTCCAGAACCCTGCCGCATGGTTATTTGTGTCACAGTCTTTGTCAGGTAATTTATGGGAAGACATTAAGCTGTTAATACATTGTGCTACAAAAAAAGACGACAGTTTAATGGCATTGCATAGATGAGCAAACTTGCCATCAATAACGACGTATAATGAAGCCTGTTGAAGACCTATTGGGAGACGAGGAAAAAAACAGTGGCTGCAGGAACTTCAAAGAGCATGAAAAGAATTTCCGTGTTTGCGAGCGTGTGCCTGTGCCCACGTATGTGCAGATGGCGTCTCAATATGTGTATGTGTGAACTGGATTTAGAGTGAAAGAAAAAAGTTAATGAGGATGTTGGAAGGAAAAAACAGTTGGTGAAAGAAAACATGTGTCTACCGCTGAACAGATTTGAGTTCAAAGCGCAGTGATGAGAGCTATAGGCAGCTATATACAGGAAAAACAAAACAAAAACAAAACTGCCTTTGTATGAATTATCTACTGTGGAAAAAGAAGTTAAATCAACATGTGATGTGTCCTAAAGCTAAACCTTTATAAAACAAAAATATATTTCTCTGACTATAAATATATTACTGCCTGGAACTGAGCATAAAAACTATATGTATATAATGTACAGAAAAATATACTGCGTCAATATATTATAATATAGTTAAATACATAATAAATGGCTGCTTTCAATATATTGAGACATATATGTATAATATGTATAATATATATTTAGTAAGACACTTAATAATATATGGATGCACATATATACATATAATATATATGTATTACTAAATATATATAATTATAATGCACTTCACAATATATTTAGAAAGAAATTGTATTTTAATAAAACTATCTGTAAAAATATAGGGCACTTTTTGTCTTCAGTGCAATAATTGTTTTATAATTGTCAATCCAGTATATGAACTATATATATTACAGTATATTGGATCATATATGCATATATATACTTTTCCATATATGTGAATATATATTTGAATGTAATGCATTATATTTTTCAATATATTGCCATATATTTTCTTTCATAAGCATATATAGGAAAACACAAAAACTGCCTTTGTATGAATTATCTACTGTGGAAAAAGAAGTTAATTCGACATGTGATGTGTCTTAAAGCTAAACCCTTATGAAACAAAATTATATTTCTCCATATTCTGACAATAAATATATTACTGCCTGAAATGAAACATAAAAACTATATGTAAATAAAAGCTCAGCTTTTGTCTTCATTGTAACATATGTTTTATATTTGTCAATATATGATCAAATCATATATAGTCTATTGGATAATATATGCACTACTTTACCATATATGGGAATACGTTATGGAATATAACGCATTATATTTTTCAATATATTGACATATATTTTGATTTCATAAGCGAATACAGGAAAAAATATAACAAAAACTGCCTGTGGAAAAGTACATGTTTAAACATGTGATGTTCCCTAAGGCTGAAGTCAAATCTGTTGCAGAATTTGTTAATGATCAGGGATGTTAAAAGGATTTGGAATTTAATATGGCAATAAAATAAAGTCAAATAATATAAAATGCTGTAAAATCCTAAACTCTAGTGGTTCTTCTGCCTCAGCTGCAGGCTTAAAACTGAACACCATAGTTTTTTTGGTTTTTTTTTTGTTGTGAATGGGATCATCAGTGAGTTATCAGTGGCCTTTATTTAAAAAGAATAAAGAATACTGTCCTGCAATGAAGAGTCACATTTGGGTTTTTTGTTTTAAATGAATGTAGAAGGAAATGTGAAATTGTCAGACGTTGTAAACTGTAGCTTTTATGTCGGATAATTTTTTCTTAAAAAAGACTGTCCTCGATGCTTTTCAGATCTGTCCTGTCGTTTGTAAGGAAAGGCAGGTTTATTTCTATAATGCGTTTCAGTTGCACCACGATTTCAAAGTGTTTTAGATAAAACATTAAAAGCATTACAGCGGGGAGCAATAAAAGTATGGGCACGAAAAAGATTAAATAAAAAAGGAGAGTAGATGAAGCAGATGAAATGGGTAAATTAATAAAATGTTTAAAAGAGAGTGCAGGTCTAAACGGATGAATAAAAGTTATTCAAATGCAACTGAACCTGGATTTAAATAAACAGTGGTTGAGCTGTTCCTGACACATATAGAAGGTGTTTGACAGGTCTGCGCTCTGAGTGATCTACTTAACAAATGTATGAGCTTGAGTTGAGGGGGGGGCTCAAAATTGTTCTTTGCCCAGGTCCTTAGAATTCATAAAACCGCCCCTGCCCTCTACAGCACCCAGGTCACAACACGGACTAGAAGGAACATGTTTTACAAAACTCCAAATGTTCCGACCTCAGCTGCGTCACTTGTTAAATAGTTAGTAACTTTTATTCACACTTGCAGATATTTGTTTTTCTTCATCAGACTTTGGATCAGCTGTGCCCTCCTGTTGGTCTCTGCTATGTTTGGAAAGTTTTCAAGGGCTGTCACTTTCTCAGATGGCAAGAAAATCCATTTTAATTTGTAAAGCTATTGCATTTTCACATTTTGGATTGATGCCTATTCATAATTCATTATTCATTTACCCATATCTATATTCAATCCAGTCAGCCTGACGTACTTGGAGGCTTCCCAGGTGAGGGACCTTGATCAAGGGGGTAAACCCTCCCCATGGGGTTTTTAAAGTCAAAGGCTGTGTGTGCATGGTTGACTGCATTCACATATTTGATATCACATCAATCAAATATTCTATTAGTTGACAAGAAAGCTCAAATATGGCTTTTATTTGCCACTTATATGCATATTCAAGTGTATAAAAACTCTAATATGGATGCATGGATAGATATTAGAGAGTTTAATTCTGAGTTTTTAACACTTGAATCTGTGGATATATGGAAAATAAGTCATATTTGAGCTTTCTTGCAACATGAAACTAGTGTTACACAAGTTAATTTTACAATGTATCACCTTTGACCTCCAGAGATCTCAAAAACTATTGGTCGCACATGATAATATCAATTATGAGAATTGTAGAAATCTTCATTTTGCATTATTTGGTACCAATCTGAAAGTTCTGTGACCCTCTGTTCTTGAGTTATAACCAATAATGTGATTTTGACCTTTTAGTTAATTGTGACCTTTACTCAAATGGATCATTGCATCTGGTGTGCATTAGCTCTATGTATATGCCTATGTAATTTCATGGTGATATCTCAAGTATTCATTGAGTTATAGCATGATATGTCTCTGCAGACACACACAAACACACACACACACACATACGAGATCATACAAATTTACTTTTTTTAAATTCAAATCTTCTGAAATTTATTGATATTATTGCACTTAAAACTGCGCTTATAATGTATAAAGCATGGAACAATCAACTCCCTGAAAATATCCAGGTGATGTTCTCAGATAGGGAGTGGGTTTATAACTTGAGGAGGGAACTAAATTTTAAAACTCCAAGTGCCCGGACAACATTAAAATCATTTTGTATTTCAGTATGCGGAGTAAAACTATGGAACAGTATCAATGTGGAGACAAGGCGGTGCTCAAGTGTGATTACATTCAAGAAAAGATATAAAGAATGTATCTTTAGGAGGTATAAGGACGATGAACTGTATTAACAATCTATATGGATGGTATAGTATATGCAGTAGTATGTATTTGTGTACTGTATAGGTATGCATGTAGGTGAGGATGTCAGTATGTTGTATATGTATGAGTGTGTGTGGGTGTGTGTGTATGTGTAGGTATGTATGTATATATATGTGTATGTATGTATGTGTATATGTATGTATATATATATGTGTATGTGTGTATGTATGTACATGTGTATGCAGGTATCATTATGTATACATGCATGCACAGAAGGATGAGTGAGATTATAATGATAGTGTAGAATATATTTATTTACAAGGAATAATGATGGAAGTATAGCAATAATATGAGACTTACATTTTGTTGTGATCATGTATTTGGAGTTAAAGTTATTCCACATTGGGATAAGATTTAGTAAAAGTCAAGTGCTGACGCTGATGATCTAAAGCAGGGGGAGGATTACATAAGTCTATGACTTCCTCCTACTCCTTTTGAACATGTGTTGGTCGCCTGTGAGGCTTGATGATTGGTTCTTGTTTTGTTTTGTTTATAAATACTGCATTTGTTCATTTTTTATTATTTTGTACATGTCTATTTTTTAATTTTTTTTTACCATGTTCAAATAAAGGATTCATTCATTCATTCATTCACACACACAGTGATTCCAATAATCTGTAATAGAATGAAAATGACAAATCCTCCATATTTCAATAAATAAAACCCATTTTGAATGTTTATAAAACAGGTTTACCTTAAATAATAAAATTCAACAGCCCCTCAGATAGCTTATTTTTGATGCCATTACAGTGTTTGTTTTGTATAATCCTCTCACTAACAGGAATGGTAGGTGGCCTCGCCATGTCATTAACTGTGACAGTGTGATCCAATGAATATGAGACAATACCACACAAACACCAGCCAAAGCTAATTGCACTTTTTATTTGTAGCCTCCGTCTGTTTACTTGGCCTTTTTTTAACATGTGTATGTGATGTAATTTACACACAGTACAGATGAGGCTGAACATGCAGCTTTGGGATTCCCAAGTGTTCGCCTATGAATACAAATACAAATGAAAGAACACAGTCTATCACCTGGAACACTTCATTTCATCAACTTTAACCTTGTCCTCCATGAACTGAGCAGTTGATGTGTTAACGATCGAATCAATTTATTGGTGTTTTTGTCCAAAAGAAGCTACTGTTTCACTGCGGTGATGTTTGCAGTGTGTTTATCTGTTGCTAGGTAACCCAGTTCAGTGATGATTCTGGGACATGATTGAAATATTAATATTGGTCCTATCAACTTGTCGTTTTCACTGGTTTGTTCCTGACCCCAAACTACACAAGTATGTCAAACTGCTAGCCTAGCCGCGCTAGGCTTCTAGCGGCAGCACTTGTAATATGCTACCGTAGTACCGATTCAAATTTTGTCTAGATTTCCCTAAAACTGGCCGACGAATCACGGTGAAGTATAGAGTCAGAGGGCGGGTGTAACAAAGTGATGCTGCGATGATTCAGGGAAACAACCATAGAAGAAGAACAATGGGTGTAGATTTACTTTTATCAAAGATGAGTGAAGAATTTATGAAAACGTCAACAATCTTTAAATTTTTTTTACAGAAGCGACAACAGTCGTTCAGCTCCATAATCCACCATTTTGTTTAGTCATTCCTAACTTTCTCTGGACTCCTCCGTCAACTCTCCTGCGCTCTAACTACGTCATCCTAAAGATTACACTGATTGGTTCTAGTACCGTCTTATTTCACCACTTTATTTCATCAACTTTAACCCTGCACGACATGGGAGTAATCATGATATTGACATTTTTGGGGACATGATTTGACGACTTCCTCACATGTGACATCAACAATAAATAAATAAGAACACAGCTAAGACAATTAACATAACGTCTCATTTTGTTTTAGCTAATAAAAGCCAAGAGGCATTTTAGGAATGTTTTTTATTTCTTAAACCACATTTTGTCTGGTTTTTATTGGTCATCTATAATATATATTATTTAATTATATTTATTATCACAAGACCAGCATTAACATCTAGTTTCCTCTCATTTTAGTCACAATGTTTAGTCACTATAAGGTGCACTGTCAATGAATGGTTTATGGTTTAGACCAGAGGTGTCAAACATGCGGCCCGGGGGCCAAATCTGGCCCGCCTAAGGATCCAATCCGGCCCTTTGGATTAATTTATGAAATGCAAAAATGACACTAACATATACATCATTTTAGTTCATGGTCCACAACCTATATTCACAAGTAAAAAAAAAAAATCCTCTTTGTAAATGTAATTTGTTTTCATTTAGTGACACTAAAACAAAGTGTAATTTCACCAAAAAAAATGCTCAACAATCAGAACAAATATGAAATATTGCAAATGCCTTAAGAGAAGTATCGGTAAGTACAATTTTAATAATATTCCACCAATTACTAAGTATTTTGTGTATCTGTAGATCCACTGTGATCTGTAAATTAGAATGCATGTGTGTAAATGATGTTTTTTAACTGGGTCGGCTCACTTCGGGTCAAATTTAGTGGAATGTGGCCCCTGATCTGAAATAAGTTTGACACCCCTGGTTTAGACTCTTCATATATACGGTGCATGGGATTATAAAACGCTTTAAGTGAAGTCAAAATGATTAGATAAAAAGTCTAAGTTATTAGATTAAAAAGTGTCAAATATTAGATAAAAAGTGAACATTATGACAAAAAATTTGACAATCATGAGAAAAAAGTCTAAATAAAGAGATAAAAAGTCCAAATTCCCAGTCACTAAGCACAAAAAGAATTCATCCTTATATAAAATGCACTGTGGTTTTTGGAGGAAATTAAAATCTTTTTAGTGTCGCCTTATAGTCCAGAAAATATTGTAACCTTTTGTTTCCCAAATTTAAGTAATTTCCCATCCAAAAATTGATATGGACATTTTAGAAAGACCTAAATATTCATGTGGACACGACCATAGCATCTATACACCATGTTACGCCCATGCTACACACCATAAAGAGTGCAGTTCATTGATCGAATCAATTTATGGCCTAAAGGAAGCTGGTATTTCACTGCTGCCTGTGGTATATATGAAAAGTGAAAGCTGCATCATAGAGTACACAACATGATGACAGTGAAACATGACAGGGTAAGAAACAGTGTGTGAGAAATTCAGCACAAACTAAATGACGGCATTATCCCCTGTGTGCCGTATCTGAACAAGTCAAGTCACTCAAGCTTAATGTCTTCATCCAAATAACTGGAGTTAATCTCTTTAAAACCTTATGATTATGATGCTTATGTTGTGTACGCTGTCTTCTGCAGCATGGTCTAACATCATACAGAAAAAAAAAACTAAATCTGAAAATACAGGCCTTCGATCTGCAGCTTGACAGTTAAATACAACTCAAAACAAAACAAAAACAAACAAACAAACCTAAATCTAAAAATCTACATATACTGGAAAACAAATCTTACCAAGAGTATTTTTCTCATTTAAAACTAGTTAAAACTAGTATTCAGAGAATGTCAAATCTCACCCCTATTCTGTGCCAAACTCAGTGTTGTACCTGAACGCGTTCATTGAACGATCGTTCACGAACTATATCATATTTTTAACGAACGTGAACGACTCGTTCACTTTTGCCAAATGAACGGGAAGTTGTGAACTGTGCTCTTATGTAGTTCACATTTAGTTCTTATCACGTTGTAATTATATCCTATAAGGTATAAAATGGGATCAAAACACAGCATTATCATAGATGTCATTATTTTATTATTCTGAACTAATGTTGGAAACATAATGTTGTGGAATAGCCAATGAGAAAGAGAGAGAGAGAGAGAGAGAGAGAGAGAGAGAGAGAGAGAGAGAGAGAGAGAGAGAGAGAGAGAGAGAGAGGTGCAGAGAGTTTTTGGGAGCGGAGAAAAAGAGTTAAATGTACAGTGTGGGACCAGAGCAGGTGTTGTCCCGTTCTTGGAAATAAACATTGAAAACGAAGCTCACTGAAACTGATCCTTGTGAGAGGGAAGTTAACCCGGGGTAAGGTACTTACTTCTGCCCTGGAGGGGCGGCATTTTCCCCTGATTTTTTGACTACAGGATAACGTCAGAAACGGTTAATAATAAGTTTACAATAATAACACAAAAGAAGAAAGAAAAAGTTAATTTTGGGATCCATGAACTTCTAGTTCATAATTTGGAAGAATGAACGATGAACTGAACTAATTCATATTGAATAACTTGAATTGAACTTTGAACTAGTTCCTAATTAAGGTGAACTTTCCCAACACTGGCCAAACTCAAGTTTCTATGACAACCTGTTCTTGAATCAGAGCCAATAATGTGATTTGGACCTATCTGCTAAATGCAACCTTGACTTAATTTTGACTTTTTATCTCATAATTGAAATTTTTTTATCTCATAATTTTGACTGTTTTTCTTTTAAAAAATATAAATTTTTATCTCATATTTAAAACTTTTTTTTAGAACTTTTTTTTTAATCTCATGATGACTTTTTTTTCTCAATTGTGACCCCCCCCCCCCCCCCCCCACGCACACACACACACACACACACACATTTTTCCAAAGTTTCCTGCCCATATCCTCAAAACTGAGTACTGTGACATGATCAAATCACATTATCTAAACAGTAACTCACTTTTAAAGACTTTATTTTAGATACTTTTGAAACTTTTCAGATTTTTCCTGGTTCAATAAGTATTATTGCATTCATTACAAAAAAAAAAAAAAAAAGTTTTACTTTTTACTTTATTACAATTGAGAACTTGTTGGGTTTTATTTCAGTAAAGCAGTTGAATCAGTACTTCTACTTTTACCAGAGTATTTTTTCACACCAATAGCTGTACTTATACTTCAGTATAGAATGTGAGTACTTTGACCTCCTCTGCTGATCTGTCCCTACAGAAGTATGACAAACTGCACCAGTCAGCTCTTAACAATTTTGTGACCCACACGCAGAATCCACTTCCTTTTTATAATATAGGAATAGAAAATCTGAAAACACAGAGAAATAGTGGAGGCAGAACTCTCGTATCCTCTTGGACTGTGTAAATTACAATCTGCTGAAAGGTAATTATAGAACTTTGGCTCAATGATGCCAAAAAACTATCAGGCACTGCAGCCTTAAGCATTTTAATAATCTGTCAATGCCTGGGCAATTGCTCGGTGAGCGATTTCATTATTCCCTATTAAAAATGACAGGTGGAATTGCAAAAAGCACCACTTACTATAGGCTCTTCACAGTGTCGATAACATTCATTTAAGAAGCACTTTATAAAGAGTTTGACCCCAGCTCCAATTTGAACATTTGTTTTTTAACTAATATTTTAACAGGCAAGACATTAAATACTGCTTTACAATGAAAAAATAAATAAAGTATCAGCTTCTGATGTTAAATGTGTTAATACTTTAATAAGATGAATGAGAAAAATAATGAACAAAGTGATGGTTAGCTCATGGTTTTAATATTTTTAACCTGATTACAAACTAACTAACAAACAAAACCAACCAATAAACCAACCTTGTTGTCAGTGGTGTTCAGAGGACGGTGTTAGCTTGTTGTCAGTGGTGTTCAGAGGACGGTGTTAGCTTGTTGTCAGTGGTGTTCAGAGGACGGTGTTAGCTTGTTGTCAGTGGTGTTCAGAGGACGGTGTTAGCTTGTTGTCAGTGGTGTTCAGAGGACGGTGTTAGCTTGTTGTCAGTGGTGTTCAGAGGACGGTGTTAGCTTGTTGTCAGTGGTGTTCAGAGGACGGTGTTAGCTTGTTGTCAGTGGTGTTCAGAGGACGGTGTTAGCTTGATGTCAGTGGTGTTCAGAGGACGGTGTTAGCTTGTTGTCAGTGGTGTTCAGAGGACGGTGTTAGCTTGTTGTCAGTGGTGTTCAGAGGACGGTGTTAGCTTGTTGTCAGTGGTGTTCAGAGGACGGTGTTAGCTTGTTGTCAGTGGTGTTCAGAGGACGGTGTTAGCTTGTTGTCAGTGGTGTTCAGAGGACGGTGTTAGCTTGATGTCAGTGGTGTTCAGAGGACGGTGTTAGCTTGATGTCAGTGGTGTTCAGAGGACGGTATTAGCTTGTTGTCAGTGGTGTTCAGAGGACAGTGTTAGCTTGTTGTCAGTGGTGTTCAGAGGACGGTGTTAGCTTGTTGTCAGTGGTGTTCAGAGGACAGTGTTAGCTTGATGTCAGTGGTGTTCAGAGGACGGTGTTAGCTTGTTGTCAGTGGTGTTCAGAGGACGGTGTTAGCTTGATGTCAGTGGTGTTCAGAGGACGGTGTTAGCTTGATGTCAGTGGTGTTCAGAGGATGATCACACACTTGTGTTGCATTGATATGTGTTTTTCTGTCATAGCTTGGTAATCATCATTGTCACAGGAGCGCAGAGCAGCAGCGTCCTGCTGTGTGGTTGATGGGGGTGGGGTGGGGTGGGGGGCTGAAGGCGTGACTGAATAGAAGATGGACAGGATGGGACTGTCCTAGTTTCTGCCGCTGTGTCCTTTTCCCTTCTTTCTGTTCGTCATGTTAGTAGAATCACTGGAGCATTTGATTGAACATCAGCTCTTCTCTTTTGTCCTTTTCTTTCTTTCTTTTTTTCTTTTTGCTCATGATTGTTGTTTTCCTTGAAAAGGGAAACATGACCTCGTAGATAATATCCTGTCAGTTTTAACTCATAAAGACCCAGTGGCCATTTTGAAATGCTTTTTTTTCTCTATTTAACCTTTTAGAAATAATTCATATATATATATTATTATAATTATTGTTATTACTATAATAACTACTATTGTTATTACTACTATTACTGCTATTACTATATTTCTACTACTATTACTACTACTGCTACTATTATTACTACTATTACTATATTACTACTACTATTACTAATACTGCTACTATTATTACTACTGTTATTACTACTATTACTATATTACTACTACTATGTATTACTACTACTGTCACTATTAGTACTAATAACAATAATACTTGTATTTATTATAAAGTTCTTTCAGTCAAAGTGTTGTACAGATAATTAACACAGGTCTATGTTTTAGACAGTCCATATACCGACTAAACAACTGGAATATAAGAAACTATTTAAGATTAAATAAAAACAAGTGCGTCTTGTCAGTATTTATTAGTATATCACCCTCTGTATTTTATATTTTCACTGTAAACAATGTTTTGATCTATAATTTTCAATACTTAATTTAGATGATCATGTAACTTCGGGTAATATTTGTCTTTTTTCCAGTGTGTTTACTGGTGGATCTTCTTGGTTCTTCATCAGTTAAAGTGGTTCAACATGGATTTGTCTCATAATTGTGTAAATGTGTGAGTGTTTTGTGTCTGGCTTGGTGTTTACTCTAGAATGCCTGGATTAATAGTCTGACTGCTCATGCTGCTCAGATGGTACGTACGTCCAGGCCAATGCCATGGGGTGTTGCCATCCTCCAGTTGGCGTGGACGTGCACCAAGGCAGAAGTTGGCCATTAATACTCAAACAGTTGATTTTTTTTTTACTCGCTCTCTCAGCATCGATGGGGTTTAAACACCATCTGTCCTTAGTGTCATCTTTCCCACATTCTATTCTCCTCAATGGCCTCAATCCACAAATCCACTTTATTGATTTCAAGCATCCTCCAGTTTTCCTAACACATCTTCCAGCTGCTTTTTTCCCCCTCTCTCTTTGCTAATGATCCAGAGTCGTTGAAACTCTCCTCACCTGACCGAAGCCACTACGAACCACTTCTTCCAACCCTCAGTAAATGTCAAACCGTTCACATGATTGCTCCTCGGTCGTCGCTGCACATCCACTTCCTCGTATTGTCTGCACTGCTGCTTTGCACTGGAAAAAATGCCCTTCTAAAAATGACAAAAAATAAATAAAATATAATAATAACTACAAAAGCACTCTGAGAGCACAGACCTGAATGAAGAGAGGTCCACCAAGGAGGTTATGTTTTTGTCTGAGTTTGTTGGTCTGTCTGTCTGTCTGTCTGTCTGTCTGTCTGTCTGTCTGTCTGTCTGTCTGTCTGTCTGTCTGCCTGTCTGTCTGCAAGATAACTCAAAACGTTATAGACAGATCTTGAAGAAAATTTCTTAACATCTTGGGGGTGTCACAAGGAACCAATGATTAGATTTTGTGATGAGATCCTGGATTCTGGATCACTTTGAAATTTTACATTGCGGTAAATGGAGAATAAATTTCAAAGTGATCCAGAATCCAGGATCTCTTCTGGATCATCACCAAAATTTAATCATTTGTTTCTTGCGACATTCACAACACATCCTGAAAATGTCATCAAGCTCCGTCTATAACTTTTGGAGTTATCTTGCTAACTAACAGACAGACAAACAAACTGGCAAAAACATAACCTCATTGGTGGAGATAAAAATAATGGATTGGATTTATCCAGCTCTTTTTTTTCACTCAGTGCTTTACATTAGTGACTCATTATTCATTCTAGGGCATTAATGTCTTCAGTTTTTTTCAAGTTGACTTATCCGGTAATAACGTCGAAGGCGAGTCGACGGGTCATGATGATGTCATCACATTGTCAGTGGAGGAACAACATGGACACATGTCTGTCCAACAATGAACAACATGTATTAAAGTTCACTGCAACATAACAATGTCCACTGACAAGACACAAGCATCAGCATGTAACCCCAAAAAAACAGAGGCTAACGTTAGCAAAGAGTTTTCTGTTAAATGTAACTGAACATAAATAAACATACGGCTCTAAAACCGGACTGTCCGGATGTTTTTACATTTCATTCTAAGAACATTCTAATGGTGGTGAACTACAGATGTATCCACAGTTGCCCTGGGGCAGACTGACAGAAGCCCCTTTGCTCTTATTGCCCCTCTGACCACCACCAAACATTCATACACCAGTGTTAGTGACACTGGAAGTAAAGACGGTGAAGTGTTCTGCCCAAAGACACAACACACGACTAGGACAGAGCAGGATTCAAACTGCCAACCCTTCAGTTATTAGATGACCCACTCTACCAACTGAAACATGGCCGCCCCTTAAAATGTAAACAAGCTTGAATGAACCTTTTATCAGTTTCAGAATCATCATTTCTCATGTCAAACCAAAATGTCATTTGTTTGTTCTCTCTGGGACCAAACCTGGGCACAGCTAGTCATCTGGTGCTACTATTTCTCAAGAAAAACAGAAATATTTAGAGCACGAATAAGCAAACACATGAAAAATATTCACACCAACAATGGAAAAATATCACATAATGTATATTACGATGACCTTTAAAAAAAAAAAAAAAAAAAAAAGACTCGTAGAGAGCAAGAACAAGGGAGGGGGGTCCAGAATGGGGGGGTGTGAATCAGTGAATGTATGTTTTTGTATGAGTGTTATGAGACCTGACTTCTGTCTGGAGGTCACAGCTGTGGGTTGAGTCTCCAATCTTCAGCGTGTGGATAAAGTTGACACACAAAGGAGATCACAGAGGAACAAGGAAGAGCTTCATTACTTCTTTTTTTGTAACATCTCACTTCATGGCAACCAAATGCACAAGTTTAGCTTCATGTCCTTGTCCCTGTGATATAACACCTATATATACGGCTCCAACATTAATAATATTATTTTAATAATGCCTATATATACATATATATATATATATATATATATATATATATATATATATATATATATATATATATATATATATATATATATATATACATAAATTCACCTCCCATATAATATTTAGATTGTTGGAGTAGAATCCATAAGTTGAATATTGAAAGTATGTTAAGTTTCACTTTCGTTTCATGCTAGCGTTAATTATATTAGTTATAGACTGCCACCAAAAATTTAAAATTCTGAGTATTAATGAGATGGGTTATATTCTTATTGTTATCATTATTTATTATGATTAAATTGATCGTTGTAATATTTATTGAAATACTATTTTCTAGGTCTATTATCTATAAATTAGTTCTCATATTTCACTGAAAAGTTCGTCTTTAGGTGATTGTCTAATTTTAAGTGTGATGATGTTTGTATGATTTGGACTAGAAATGAGGAAAAATACACTTTAAAAAAATGTACTTTTTTCCTCCTCAGTCTTTTTGTCGTTCCCACTTCACCTCAGTTCATAAAGTCATCTCCAGATCCTTGTCTCCATCTTGTACATTTAACATGGTGTTTTTCTGAGCTCCATCCAGCAGGTGGGTACAGTACTTTAAATCTAACTGGTACCACTTTGCACCAAACGCAGACCTGGCGATTGTTTCTGACGCCGTCTTAACTGAATTTTGGTGACTGCACATGAAACACTTCTGCAGCTTTGGCTCTCTCATCTTTCTCACAACTCATCCCTTTTCTTCTTTTTGATTGGACAAGAGCCTTTTCTTCTCCACATGCATCGTTGAAAACCTAAAACAGAAACTCACCTTTGAAGAAGTGAAGCTATTAGTGGACGCACTGACTCACCATGAGGCACCTGGGATGAGACTGCTGCAGAAAGCAAGATAACAACTTAAAGCAGCTTTACACTAAACTTTGAAGTGTTCGTTTGATTGTGTCCACACCCACCCACATGAATATGGTCAGTTTGTAGGTTGTGCTCAGTAAAACAGATTAGAACTTTATGGATTGTTTGGTCTTTGATGTAGAAGTTTGTGTCTGAGGTCCACACTAGTGACGTTAAAGAGTCTTTTCTTCTTCAGATCTGCGTCAGTGCATCAACACAAAGGTATGCATGTGTTTTTTTTAGGTGATAGGCTGCAGAGTTTGGCCTTTAGAAAGGTAATGCAGTTCACTCCCTTATGAAAAAAACATATGGAAATATATTGAAAAATATAATGCATTATATTAAAAAATATATTCTCATATATTTGGAAAAGTAGTGCATACACAGTGGTACCTCAACTTATGAAGTTAATTAGTTCCAGAAGTAGTTTTGTCACGTGATTTTTTTTTTGTCATAAATTGAGTCGCATTTCACATGTAAAAGGCCCCCAATACTACCCCCTAAACCCTTTAAAATTGTTTAAAAAATTACCAATTTTGTATGAAATATGTGTTAAAAGTTAAATTATTTATTAAACCATTAAAATGAACAAGACATATAAATCATTTATATAACATTGTGGTGTGTAAATAAAATGTAATGTAAACTTTGTCATGAAAGTCACTAACGTGGAAAATTCAGTCCTAGTTGATTATAGTATCTATGACAAAATTTTGGGCCAAAATGTACAATTAAAATGAGAAAATGTCTTTATTATTAGTAGTAGTAGTAGTAGTGTTGTTGTTGTTGTTGTTGTTATCATGCTTCAGTTTAAAATAAATAAATAACTAAATGATCTGCCTTAAGGTATGATTAGAAATACATTTAAAAGACATATTAGATGTAGTCACATTTCAAATATCAGTATATCTTAACAACAACAACAACTTAATAGTTAAGTAACTGATACGGAACATGACTAACTCCCGTCCTGGACGTGTTTTTGAATTTATAGACACGTTTCTGATCTTCAAAAATAGTAGGATCATTTCTCAGTTTATCTAACACAAGAAAGCCCAGTGGAATAACCCAAATTGTCCATAGTTAGACTGCGATAAGATGTGTGTTAGCGCCCGAATGTAGCGTGACCGGTGTGTGTGTGTGTTGGCATAAGCTTCCGTCTGCCTTGTGACCCTGACGAGGATTAAGTGTGTGCAGAAAATGAAGGAGTGAGCCCTGGTCGACCCATTCTGTGTTAGGAATATGAAGTGTGACTGCCGTTATCACCCTCTGCACACAGAGACCTGATGATTCTGCAATGCAGGTGTCAAGAGGAAGAAATTTACTGGTAAAAGCGTCCTCTATCATGGTCATGGGTGAGATGACCGTGATAAAAAAAAAAAAAGCCCAATGTGGGAAATGAAAAGGATGGTTAAACAAAGAGAGAAAGAAAAAAAAGAAAGAGACGGTTGAGATTTTAAACTCAGTCAGGTAAAGGGACGACAAATGCTGAGTAACAGCGGAAAAAACAAAGGCCGTGACATTTGTAATTATTATTAATTGAATCTCTGGAGTGTTGTGTGCGAACGACGATAGATTAACAATTCCACATGAAGCATGAGGCAGTTTACAAACACGACATGGTCTATGGTCAGACTGCGGAGGGAGGGAGGGAGGGAGGGAGGGATGGATGGATGGATGGGTGGGTGGGTGGATGGATGGATGGATGGATGGATGGATGGATGGATGGATGGATGGATGGATGGATGGATGGATGGATGGATGGATGGATGGATGGATGGATGGATGGATGGATGGATGGATGGATAGGTCAATTTTACTTGGTCGAGGATGCTGTGCAATCTTTATATATATATATATATATATATATATATATATATATATATATATATATATATATATATATATATATATATATATATATATATTTCTTACTCATTTATTATTTGTTTTAGTAATCTATTGTTTTTATCTTGTACTGACTGAAAGGAAGTGCTCAAATATTGTACATTCTTGTATGATGACAATAAAGGTGATAGAGAGGGAGTGAGAGAGAGAGAGAGAGAGAGTGAGAGAGAGAGAGAGAGAGAGAGAGAGAGAGAGGCAGAAGTTTTAATAGAAAAAATATTGATTGGATGTTAGTTTAAGTGTGATGACATTTTTTGAGTAGAAATGTGAAAAATACACTTGGTAAGAGTTAGTGCCCTGCACGGGCCTATTATCTGGGCCCGAGCCCGGCCCTGGCCCGAGGGGGTGGAGCCCCAGCCCGGCCCGGTCCGACAGGTTTTCAGAATTCTCAGGCCCGAACCCGGCCCATAGTGTTGCGCGGGCTACCCGCTGGCGACCCGCGAGTCGGGCGGGCTGGGTCGCAGTATTAATACATATTGCGGATGCGGGTGGGGCGGGTCAGGGACGATCAATACCTGCTGAGGTGTGTGTGTGTGTGTGTGTGTGTGTGTGTCTGTGTGTGGGTGTGTGTGTGTGTGTGTGTGTGTGTGTGTGTGTGTGCTCGGCTCGCGCATGTGCAAGCCCATCACTTCCTGTTTTGAATGCTTTTTTATCCCAACTTTTTGTTATTTGTTATTAGCGCCAAATTTCCCTGAACACTCAGAGATAAGAGTGAAAATGTTGGACTTGATCAGGGAGAAGATTAAAACAGGCGATGCGAAGGTTGTACGGAAACGTTGTATGTGTTGGCTTTATAGAGTGATGATGTGGGTGGAGTCTATTTTATGTGCTGGAGTGCATATTGAGACGTTAGAAAGGAGGCAAAAATTATGCTTCATGACTTTTAACATTAGAAGCACAAGGTAAAGATGCTGCGAATGTACTATGTGAGTTTAGAGACAAATTTAAGCTCGCGGGTTGATAGCGGGCGGGTTGGGTTTATCGATACGTGACATCATGCGGATTGGGCGGGGCGGGCCTAGCCACGTCTTGGGTTTGGGCGGGGCGGGTTTCTGTAAAACCCCCTAACCGCGCATCACTACCGGCCCGACTTTTTTTGTTTATTTGTTTTAACCTCCCATAAGAATGTTTTATCGTGATAGAACGCTATATTCATTGAATCCGTTCGTAAATTAAATCTGCCGCTCTGAAAATGGGATAACGCTCTGCAGTTAGAAAAAACAGCATTCTATTTTTTTCTGTGAATAATGGTTTCTGGCAGATCAATGTGGACATAAAAGAGCAGGTTAAAATAGGGGCTCAAGTTTTGATCAGCAGCTTGAGAACTCGGGATGTGACCGCTGCTGGATCCACCACGTACCCGTTCAAAATGTGATGGACCTGTTTTTTTGTTGTCATATGACAGAACAGCTTTACATACAACACACTGAACAAACCCGTTTGGCTCATCTTGAAGGGTTGGAATAAGTTGAAACTTAGTCCAGAACGGAGATTTCCCCTTAGTGTTGTTCACTCTCTTCAATTCACCATTTTCAACTTTGTTTTTATGTCGTTCTCCATGTTTGTGGTGGGAGTCGGGAAGTCGCGCCAATCGGATAGTGAGGGAGGCTACCGTATGCCCATATAAGGGAGGCTACCGTATGCCCATATAAGGGAGGCTACCGTATGCCCATATAAGGGAGGTGACCGTATGCCCATATAAGGGAGGCTACCGTATGCCCATATAAGGGAGGCTACCGTATGCCCATATAAGGGAGGTGCCAGTGAGAGCAGCAGCTGCTGCGTTCAATTGTTTCCATTTAAACACAACACAGGTTTTTTTTTTAAATAATTAAATTGAAAAATAAAAGTGCCCGAGCCCGGCCCCTGTCCGATGTAATTATACGGTCGTCGGCCCGATGCCCGGCCCTCGGGCCCTCGGGCTGTCGGGCCCCTGGGGCCTAGGGCTACAGTGCAGGACTGTAGTAAGCGTTAGACTTTTGCAGTGTTCACACATGTGCACTGTGACATTAGTAACTCCTAACTGCATATTTTGTTAGTCAGCCCAAAAGAAATGTTACAGAGTCAGCAGATATTTTATATTATTGTTATTGTTCTGTGGGGGGGGGCAGTGGTTAGCACTACGGCCTCCCAGCTGTGGAAATGGTATATATAATACATGTCAGTGCTGAGATGAACTAGTGACACATACAGGATGTTCCCTGGTCGACTGGACAGGCTTCAGTGCCCACATGACCCTTATGGGGACTGAGCCGTTCAGAAAAAGGATGGATGTGGTTTTAGACTGAAAACTGCCACCGTTGAACCCTTTAGCTCCTGATGAGTCTGTGGTGAGTGTTGTGGGTGTATAGGACTTATAAAAGGACACCAGAAAAACAAAAAGAAAAAGGCTGGGAATGGAACAATTTGAATTTGTTGGACGTCAGTGCGTGCTATGGGATCATGAAAAGGTTTTTAACAATATGGTCAAAAATTTTCCAAAGAAACCTCTCCCTCCCCACAAGACTTGAATCTGGAACAGTTATTAAGTAGTCCTTTTTTTTTAACACTAAAACAAGGATGAAAATTAGCATTTTTCATCATTTATTTATGATGATTATGGTCTGATCCATTTTACATTGAATTGATGCCAAATTATTTTAACTTCCTTAAATAATAATATATTCTGTGTAAATTTTGCATTTATCAAAATCATCCCAGGGGCTAAATTGGACCCAGTTTTGGGCCCCGGG
>CM035788.1:4315673-4330673 GCA_020466265.1 Siphamia tubifer
TGTGCGTGTGCGTGTGCGTGTGCGTGTGCGTGTGCGTGTGCGTGTGCGTGTGTGGGTGTGTGTGCATTTCCGGCTCAGTGACGCTCACAGACTTTCAGACCTCGTGGGCCTGTTACCCCCCTGCCACAGCTCCAACCTGTCAGCTCCCCATCCCTCCTCCTCCTCCACCCCCTCGTCTTCCTCCTCCTCCTCCTCCTCCTCTCACTGTGTGTCTCGCTCAGTCTGGGTGTGAGGTGATGAATGTTCCCCAGGTGACGAGGTGACAGTAGTTGAAACCGCTCAGTCTCTTTTTCTCTCACTAGGAGTTTGAAAGGTACTTCTTTTTTTTTTTTTTTGCTGCAGATCCAACCCTTCAGAGGTGATCTCTTCATGCTGTGGATTATGGCTAAATCCTACTCCTCCCCTCTCCCCTCTCCCCTTACCCCTCCCTACTATTCCATTTTGTTCACATGAAGGGGTAGTTTTGTCCCGGTTCTCAATCGCTGCTTTCACACTGTCGGGCCAGACTGGGCAGAGCCAATCACGGGCCATTTCGGTGCTTATAACTCTGGGCCACCATCCTCAAGCCCTGAGACAGGTTGCGTTCACATGTCGGCCTATTAACCCCTCTGGGTCACACCCCCATTTGCAAAAAACGTCACTTGATACAGACTATTATCAAACGGCATATACGGGCAATTCAGCAGCATGATTTGTCAAAGATAAAATATGTCATAGTAAATAAAATAGCCCATTATATGGCATCTAGCCCACTCTTTATTTCAGATAGACACACACTCTGGCATATACACTCTAAGAAAAGAAGGTACAGTAGGGGTACAAATCTCAGGTACAATAGTACAAAGGCTTATCACACTGGCAGTTCCCCTTAAAGGTACATCATAGTACCTTTTACGAAGGTCTTTCACTGTTTGACAAGTAGTTTGTACCTTTTACAGGGATGAAAAGGTACAAATAAGTACCTTAAAGGGATGGTTCAGTATTTTTCACATGACCGTGTATGTCATCACCGTCTTTACTCTGGTGCACCCACAGTGACTTACCCCTGACAGTGTCCTGTGACGAGTTTTGGTCCGGTTCTGGTCAAAGCGAAAGTAGTCCCAGCAGGTTTCTGGGATCAACAAAATACAACATGTTTCTTCTCAAAACAATATGTGTTCAAATGAGTGATTTATTCGCATTACAAAACCGTCATGGAAGAAAAACTCACACCTCGTAATTGTTTGGAGCTACTTTCTTTCAATAGCGTTCAATGTATTTTGTCACTGGTAACAGGAGCGAGCATAACTCAGTTGGTAGAGTGGGTCATCCGGTAAGGATTGGTGGTTTGAATCCCACTCTTTCCTAGTCGGTCCGTTGTGTCCTTGGGCAAGACACTTCACCCTCCTTGTATGAATGTTTGGTGATGGTCAGAGGGGCCGTAGACACAAAATGGCTGCCACACTTCTGTCAGTCTGCCCCAGGGCAGCTGTGGCTACATATGTAGTTCACCACCACCAGAGGGTGCATGTGAGAGTGAATGAATAATGGGTCACTAATGTGAAGCGCTTTGAGTGGCCAGAAAAGCGCTATATAAATCTAATCCATTAACAGCTGTGCACCTTATCAAACTACTTTCATCAGTTGTTCTGCAGTGTTTGCAGCTGTTAGCAGTGACAATGCGCAAAATACTGAAAAATAATAAACTTACACGAGAATCGTCCACGTTAGTCTCCTACATTTTGCCAGATCATTTTCTTTCAAAAGTGCTGTCATCTTTCAAAACTGTGAGATTTAACAATTTACAACGTTACCATCCTCTTCTCACACTGTTGAAACGTCAGTGTTGAACGTCCTGAGCCCCCGCCCTGTCCTACCCCCCCCTGTCCATTCCACTCTAGCATCTACCTTCTTACAGGGCCATTCTGTGTAGAGACTCCATGCCATAGAGGACCAGGCTAACTCACGGTGAAAGTACGTCCTCCAAAAGAGTTTCAGAGATTCCAATAGTGGAAACACGCCTAATAAAGATTAAAAATGTATATTTAATCATGATTATAACAATAATCCAAAGTAACACTAATATAAACACTATAATAGTGTAAGATAAAAATGTACCTGTTGTCCTTTGCTCAAACATCACACGCTAACCATCATGTTTATCTGCTTTAATAAAATATTACATCCTGCGGCGCTCCAGACCTACTCATCCTTTTTTATGGAACGGATGCCACCACCTTGAATTTGTCGTTGAACTTTCCCATATCTGTTGGAACACTATCTGTGTGGGAAATGACCTGCAGTGAGTGATATTATCCCCAGTTAAAGTTTACTACCTGTGTGCTTCCCGCCAGCCTTCGCTAGCTTTTGTTGTATTTTTTTGCCCTTTTCTTTATTTGCTTCTGTATGAGACTTGGGTTTAGAAAGAGTTTCTTTTTTGTGCATAGATGAGCCTGAGCCTGTGACGATCACTCCAATAGACCACAATACAAAGCATACTCAGAAATATTTTATCTGTATAAAAAAAAGCATGTCTCGCCATGAAAAGGACTGACAATGAATGGATGAAACTCAGAAAAGATAAAATAGCTTCAAAATGCATCAATAAACGAGAACATTATGGGACTATAGTAGGTTGTTTAACACGCTTATGCCTTTATAAAAAAAAATCAAAAAAAATCAAAAGCTCATTCCTTGCATTTCCCACAACATAGATGCATAATGATACAGAAAATTACATCCTGACCCCATAAAGACCTAAACAGCCTCCGGCGACCGAAAATAATCTACTTTTAAGATGATTGTGTCACCGGTGACACATTTTTACACCCACTGTTTGCACTGTTGAAAAAAAATCCAAATGTTATCTTTTAGCTGTAGTTTCTATTCTACAACACATGAAGGTGGAAGTCTGCATTGTCTGAAGGGAAGTGGGCGGAGCTTAAAGCAGCAGAAGGTAGCCAGTGAGAGAGGGAAGAGCAGCGTTTTGGTGAGGTTTGAACTGTTTTAGTTTGGTTTTATCTGTGTTTTAATGGTTTTAACTCTGTTTAATAAGGTTTTAATAGTGTTTTATTGAAGTTTTAGTTGTGTTTAAGTGAGGTTTTAACTGGTTTAATGAGATTTTAATGTTTTAGTCAGGTTTTAGTGAGGCTTAACCTGATTTTCACTGTTTTAGTGATAGTGTTATAGTGGTTGGTAACTGTGTTTTACTGATTTTTAAACTATGCTAGTGCAATTTTAAGTGTTTTAGTGAGGTTTTATCTGTGTCTTAGTGACATTTTTATCATTTTAGTGAGGTGTTAACTGTGGTTCTGTGCTGAATTCTAGTATATAATTCTACATAATAGTGATGTTTTGCTGTGTTCTACTAGTCTGGTTTTGTTGAAATTTGCTGATTTTATTAGATTTTTTTCCCACTGTTTATCTGCATCTTTTCAGTTTATACAATTCATTGATGTCTATGACAAGATATAACTAAAAACAAGAACCTGGAACATGGACATGGAATGATGTTTGAGCTATTTCTATAATGCAATAACATTTCATTATGAATATTTCCAATCTGTTGTTCCATTTTTATATTATAGCACACTGTTTTAAATGTTTATTACATATAATAATGAAAATCAATGGGCATATATTGAAAGTGAGGTTGTTCCTTAAAAAAAAAAGTTAAGAAGGTTTGACAAAGACGTCATTTTCTGACTGTTATTGCAGAAAATGTCGGTAGTCTGTTATAATAGTAGTCATTAAATAAATACATGATTAATACAGTTGATCCATTAATCCTATCAATACATGTAAATAATTGGGGCTGTAAAAGTTATTCATCTTTTCATGGTCATCAGATATGATCTATTTGGATGTTCAGAGGCTCCGTAGTTACCATGGAAACACTGTCATTTTCTACAACATTGATTAACCAGTAAAACCCATGAAGTTGGATCAATGACAGTGAATGGAAAAACTAGGTTTATGTTCAGTTAATGATCGATTTGTTGAAAATGTCTATTGTTTTTCTTAGGTCTTTCTTGTTTTTGATGTAATAACCTTCAAATGTAATAATAATATGATGATGACTAAAGGACCAGATCAGTAAATGAAATATAGGAAAATACAACATTTTCACTGAAAAAAAAAAGCTAAATATAGAGTATAATATGATGATATATGGTAATGAATCACTGAAGGAATGTTAAATATGGACAAAAATGAATTTGAGATGTTTGTCAAAAGTCACATAGTGTTTTTATGGGTTAAACTGAGCCAGTCAAGTTCAACATCTGTTAAAACCTGTGATTATACAATACTCAATCATAACAGCACTTGTTTAATTTCCACCCTCGCTGCTGCTCTTATAACACGCATTTCAGTGTAAGGCCGTGGTAGAATTATGATTTATGTCAACAATGAAGCTGTGTTTTTTGCTATTTGATTGCTTGTTCACTGAAGTGCTGGTACCTAAACGGTCCCCTGTCAGACCAAATTAATAAATATCAGCCTATTCTCTGTTGTCCTCTCTGTTCTGTTCCTCTTTTCTTTGTTTTCCATCACTGCCTCGTACACAGCGGCTGTTTCATCCTGGTAAATGCTGAAAAAATACACCACTGTACTTATCAGCTGATCATATCTATTTAGATATCCTCAGTTTCCCGGGAAAAACTGGAAAATGATTGGCCAATTTTCTAGTCATGGAAAACATATGGAAAATGAGGGGGAAAAAAGGTCACATGTCCTGGAAAGGGTTGTTATCCTGGAAAATGATTTATCCTCCCTCCTCCTGCCTTGTGACCAGAGGTAGTAAAAGTACTCACATTCTGTACTTAAGTAGAAGTACAGTTATGTGTATGAAAAAATACTCTGGTAAAAGTAGAAGTACTGATTCAACTCCTTTACTGAAGTAAAAATAAAAAATAAACAACTTCTCAATTGTAATAAAGTAAAGAAGTAAAAATTGATATTTTTTTTTGCCATGAATGAAATAATACTTATTTAACCAGTAAAAATCATAAAAGATTTTAAAGTATTTTAAAGTTGGGGTTTTTTTGCGTCTGGGCAGGAAATTTTTCAAAAAATTTCAAAAAAGCATAATTATTATATAAAAAGTAAAAATGGTGAGATAAAATGTCATTATGGGATAAAAACGTATAAAATTATCAAAGTAAATGAATACTTCTTTATACAATGTACAGTGATGCAAGTAATGATGAGGGATGAATACATTTGTGTGAAGTATGGAAATCTATCTAACATCATCATACAAGAATATACAATATTTGAGCATTTCCTTTCAGTCAGTACAAGATAAAAAAACAATACATTACTAAAACAAATAATAATGAGTAAGATATATATGTGTATATATAATATATTCTACATATATATATATATATATATAAAAGATTGCACAGCATTAACCTAGTAAGGTTAAAATTGCTCTGTCATGTCTATTGTCACTTCCACTGAAGGGGTCAGGGGTCAGTAGGGGGGGTTGGGTTGGGAGTTCAGAGCCAGGGTGGGTTTTGGAAAAAAAACAACAACAACCTTTTTGTTAAGTCTGAGACCTGTAGTGTCGTCCTGAGGGCAGCAGGTCAAACAGGTTAGCTACAGGGGGGTAAATGTCTTTGCTGAATCAGTATTTTGACTCATTTCTAACCGTTCACTGGAGCCTTTTCACCAGCGACTGTCTGTAAAATGCTCCAATTCAGAGGGCACCACTTCAGACTTATTTTGTGTTTGCTAATATATATCATTTATATATGACAGAGAGCTCATTGCCTTCCAGCATTACTGCCTTGAAAACCCTCTACTAGTGGTATCCCTGAAAAGAGGCTGTTGGCATGAACTCAAACTGTCCAATATGTTGCCCAGTTGAGTGTTTGACTGAGCCTGCCGGCTGAAGCAGATTTATGAGGTCTGCACATACGTACACACCAGGCAATCAAAGAAATACCATCAAAAGACTTCCATAAAGAAATATCAACACTGAGGTGACGTCTGTTTGTAACTGCATCTGTTTATAATCATTCAATACCAGTGCTAATTACATTTAATCTACAGCAGCCTGGCCTTCACAATGAAACATTAACACTATAGAGCTAAATAAAACCTAGCTTAGGTGTAGTTTTTCTACATTGAGTTCAGGTCAATTCAGGCAACTTTATTTGCAGTACCTGGCAATAGGAGCAGTTGTAATACTATATATACAGTTGGATAATATAAGAAGTAACAAGTGACAAACATTTTAGATTTTAATGGACATCTCCCTCTCAAAACATGAAACTATGGGTTTGTAACCTGTATACGTTTCTTTAAAGTAAATAAATAAATAAATAAATAACACTTAGCGGGGTGGTGGTGGTAGGGATAGGGGGGGTGGGGCCTAGATAAGATAACTGGGCGGCCATGTCTCAGTTGGTAAAGTGGGTCGTCTATTAACCGAAGGCTTAGTGGTTCAATTCCCGCTCTGTCCTAGTCAGTCCATTGTATCCTTGGGCAAAGACACTTCACCCTCCTTGCCTCCAGTGTCACTCACACTCGTGTATGAATGTGTGTATATGTTCGGTGGTGGTTGGAGGGACCATAGGCGTGAAATAACGGCCACACTTCTGTCACTTTGCCCCAGGACTGTGGATACATATGTAGTTTAGCACCACCAGAGGGAGCGTGTGAGAGGGAATGAATAATGGATCAATAATGTAAAGCGCTTTGGGTGCCTTGAAAAGTTAGCCTAGCCGCACTATCCCTATTCATTCCATGTATGGGTCTAGTGGTGCTTCATAGTCAGGGGAGGCGGGGCTAAAAGGTTGTCTTTCAAATTCCTCTGTATGCAATAGGACGGTACTACAACCAATCAGTGTAATCTTTAGGATGACATAGTTAGACGCTGGAAAGTTGAGGGAGGAGTCTGTAGAAAGTTAGCTTAACGACTATTGTGGCTTTTTTAAAAAGAATTTAAAGATTGTTGACGTTTTCTCACATTTTTCACTCATCTTTGATAAAAGGAAATCTACACCTGTTGTTGTTCTTCTTCTATGGTTGTTTCTGGTTGTTTTTCTCAGAACCGTTGCAGCATCACTTTGTTAGGCCCGCCCTCTGACTCTATACTGCACTGTGATTGGTCGACCAGTTTCAGGGAAATCTAGACAAAAGTTACATTGAGCGAAACTAGACTACTACGATAGAACATTAGATTTACTGATGCTAGGGGTGTCTCTGCAGCTAGGCTATTGAAAATCACTATAGAAATCTAATCCAGTATTATTATTATTATTATTATTATTATTATTATTATTATTATTATTATTATTATTATTATTATTATTATTATTATTATTATTATTATTATTGTTGTTGTTGTTGTTGTTATAATAAACCTTTATTAGTCCCACAGTGGGGAAATTCCCATATTCAAGATGTTTGTCACAGGGATGTATAGTACATGCACAAAACTAAAACTGTAAAAAAAAAAAAAAAAAAAAAAGTAAAACCTTTTAAAATACAGTTTTTAAAAGACCAGGGTCAGCACACAAAGCACTCACACTATATAAATAAATAAATACATTTCATGAACTTATTTAAAAGTCTCACAGCCTGGGGTAAAAACTGTTCTTTAATCTACTCATGTTCGCTTTTATACTGTGTTATCTGTGAAGTAGACAGTAAGAATGATAAGCTTATTTTTAAAAAAAAATATAAACAAGGAATATAAGAAATAGAATATGTACAAATGAGAAAAATGACAAATGTGCAAAGTGAGTTAAAGGGATCATGCACTAGAGGAAACACTGAAAAGCTATACTTAGTTGTTTTTTTTTTCATTTTCTATTGAAGAAAACAAGTGATGGAAGAACCATGTCTATAATGAAGTCAATGAGAGTTTTTGAGAGTCCAGGACGTATACGCTTGTGGCTGTAGGTGTGTTATTGTCCCTGAACTGTCAGTCAGCTTTGTTTTAGTGTCTGTGTGTATTTATCACCAGCCTTAAGTGCTCTCACTGTGTGCCTGGGGGGCTATAACTCTGACTAATGGAAAACAAAGACCTGGCCGAGACAAAGCAGGACGTTACTGCTGCTCTGCTCCTGCCATGTGTACCTTCCACCGCTGCCTTCGCTAACATGTTCTACCCTCCAGCTGTAGCTTTTTACCACATTATGCGCACGTATGGAGTCATTTATTTCCGTCGGCGAACACCATTTCCATGTAAACGTTGGGCGCATAATTTTCTGCTGCTGTATAAACTGTGCAATTCATCCAAGCGTGCAGTTATGTAGCTTCATGTAGAAGCAGAAGCACAATTGGAGCAGCTTCCCGTTTATGTAAAAGCCAGGGGGGGGGGTTGCACCTCTCAGGCTGTGTATTGATTGTCATGTTTTCAAAATGGCTCACATTGACTGTGACAGTTAATAGATTGCTATAAAAGAAAAAAAAAACCTAGTGGCGAATGACGTGGGATGTTGAATGGGTTTAAGAAAAGTGAAAATGAGACGGAGCTGCGTGGATGCATGCATAAAAACATACAGTATCCTACGCTTCCTTTTTTATTTACAGTGAAAATACAAAAACACAAGAAAACAGTAATATAACATAGAAAGTCCAGCGTTGAGCAGGAACATTACATATTATACTTTCACATATGATGTAGATAATTTTTAATACATTTTTTTTATTACTCATTAATTTGAATGTTTGAGCAGAGGAACTATTTTGAAAGACGAGATAAAAAAAAAAACATCTCTTACACCCACACCTTTCCTCACTCACCCGCAACCACCCACAACCCTGAAGTGATAGTTCAAGGGAATAAAGAGTTTCAGAATTGAAGAGAAAAAGAGAGAAGACACACACACACACACACACACACACACAGTACCATCCAAGAACCTCCTCTCCTTTACAGCTGCGTAGTTTTATCATATATAAAAGAGCTGCATTTTATACCATAATTAAATCTTGCCCAACATTGGTTGGTGTGTGTGTGTGTGTGTGTGTGTCCACAGAGACATATCATGCTATGACTCAATGAATACTTGAGATATCACCATGAAATTACATGGACATATACATATAGCTAATGCACATCAGATGCAATGATCCAGTATTAGTACAGGTCAAAGGTCAAGGTCACAAATAACGAAAAGATCAAAATCACAACTCAAGAACAGAGGGTCAGAGAACATTCAGATTGGTACCAAACGATGCGGAATGAAGATTTCTACAATTCTCATGACTGGTGTTATCACCTACGACCCATAGTTTTTGAGACCTCTAGAGGTCAAAGGTGACATGTCGCAAAAATTAACTTGTATAACACTGTGTGTGTCAAACATAGACATATCACGCTATAACTTAATCAATACTGGATATATTATCATAATACATCACACACTGACGCATATATACATATAACGGAATTATCGATATTGCAAAAGGTCAAAGGTCAAGGTCGCATTCAGCAGAAAGGTCATTCAAGAACATTTTCTGAATACTTGTTTCTATTTTTTTTAACAGCTCGATCCAACAGTTAATATTAGATATTTTAACAGAATATAGGGATGTCTGAGGTCATGGTCCTCAGCTGGAGAAAGGTAGAGTGTCCTCTCCAGGTCAGGGGGAAGGTCCTGCCTCAGGTGCAGGAGTTCAAGTGACAGAAGGATGGAGCAGAAGGTCAACAGGTGGAGTAATGCAGGTGCTAAACTGAACTGTTGTGGTGAAGGAGTAAAGGCGAAGCTCTCTATTTACCAGTTGATCTATGTCCCAAGCCTCACCTGTGGTCATGAGCTTTGGGTCATGACTAAAAGAATGAGGTCAAAATGAGTTTCCTTTGCAGAGTGGGCGGGGCTCAGCCTTAGAGATAGGGTGAGAAGCTTGGACATCTGGGAGGGGCTGGGAGTAGAGCCGCTGCTCCTCCATGTCCAGAGGAGCCAGCTGAGGTGGTGAAGATGCCTCCTGGACGCCTCCACAGGGAGGGGTTACGGGCATGTCCATGCGGGAGGAGACCGACCCAGGACACGCTAGAGCAGGGGTGTCGAACTCATTTCAGTTCAGGGGCCACATTAAGTCTAATTTGATCTGCAGAGGGCCAGACCAGTGAAATAATAATAACATAATAATCTAAAAAACAAAATTATGTCATGTTTAAATCATTTAAAACAATGTAAATAATATGAACTGAAATGTATTGAGAAAACTATGTGCAGCTTTAACAATATTATGTCTCAGTTAATCATTTCCACAATTAAATTACAATTTACAGATCACAGTAGATCAACAAAACATACATAAAACATTTACTAACGGGTAGAATATTGGTAAACGTGCCCTTCAGACATTTCAAAAATGTTGATATTTGTTCAGGTTACTTGTAAAATGATAATTTTAATGAAAATATAATAAAGTGACATGAAGATTTTTACATTTACAAAGAGAAACACTTGGAGTTGTGAGTATTTATATGTTATTATGAGAGTATTTTACTGATCTGACCCACTGGACATTAAATTGGTCTGTATGTGGAACCTGAACTAAAATGATTTATGTCTTCAGTGTCATTTTTACATTTCACAAACTCATCCCAGGGGCCAGACTGGACCCTTTGGAGGGCCGGGTTGGGCTCCCGGGCTGTATGTTTGACACCTCTGCACTAGAGGGATTATATCTCTGAGCTGGCCTGGGAACGCCTCGGGATTCCCCAAGAGGAGCTGGTGGAAGTAGCCTGGGTGAGGGAAGTCTGGGCTGCTTTGCTGAAGCTGTTGCCCCCACGACCCGGACCTGGATAAAGAGGAAGATGACGAATATGAGTATGATTTGGTATTGAATGAAAACCTTTCAGTTCCTAACCCTAGAGAGCCCCAAATGAAAAGACAAATGACATTGCTTAAATTCCAGATTACTTAATTCAGAATTAAACAAAACAAAAAAACATGATGAAAATGTAGCCAGTGACAGAGAGGATGCAGCAGTTTCTAAACTCAAATCCTTCACCGCTGTCACAAGATGCCGTTTGCAAAGGCACGACACGTTATGATCCAATATTAGTCAGCTGTCAGTGCTATCAGACTGCCTTTAGTCAGCTTTCACACACCTGCTGTCACTGGAATGCCTCTGGTATTAAACCATTTTGTTTCACTGTGAAATACAGACAGACAATAACTCAATTTCTACCCATCTGTGTTTTTATGCTTGTGTCATTTCACACACGGACACAAAAAACACACATTGGTACATGTACAATGCATTGGTTTGGACATATATTAAAACTGAAAGCCTTTACCTACTGTACATACTTATCTTTCGTCAGAGAATAACCTTTACGTTCCATGTTTTCTCGTATATAATGTCACCAATTATCTGAAAAGGTCAAGTCTAAACAATAGAATCATCTCTCATTTTATTTCATTAAAAGTGTTTGTTCATCCCATGTGACACTTTCTATGGAAAAGATGATAACTGTAATTTACCTGAATATTTCCAGCTTTACAAGCAATGGTTTAAAAGACATTGTTGACTCAAACCATCTACTAAATTACACTGTTTAATACCTATTGATCCATTAATCCTGTCAATGCACGTAAATAATTGGTGTAAAATGCAGTTATTCATCTTTTCATGGTCATCAGATATGATCCACTTGGATGATCAGAGGCTCCGTAGTTGCCATGGAAACACTGACATCTTTTACAATACTGATTTACCATAAAACAATTGTTTTTCCATTCATTTAATGATATATTTAACAGAAGGACTCACTTTTTCTTAAGTTTGAACTGTTTTTAATAGCCTCCTGAGACCTAGTAATACATTTGTCCTCTCTTATGACCAGAGTTTACATATCAAAGCTTTTGAAATCAAAATGATATATTTTATGGAAAAAACACTCCGGGTTAAAATGTTACTGAAGCTTAAACAAGATGATTAACAACACAACACAAGATGACTATTATAGGACTGTATTTATTGTATTTATTTATATGTGCTTATTTATGTATATTGTGTTTGTTTACCGTATTTTCTGGACTATAAGCCACAACCGCTGTATTTTTAAAAATATAATTAAAAAAAGAATATACAAGCCGCAGATATCTATGTTTACGTACAGAACAATATTGAACTGTCTATAATAATAACACTAATAACTACTACTAATAATAATAATAATAATAAACTTTATTTTTATATCACCTTTCATACAAAAACTGTAGCCCAAAGTGCTTCACATTGATTAAAAATTAAAATACAATTTTAAGACAAGGGTGAAATAAGAAATACATTAAGATTTGATTACACACAAAGGCTGATGGAAATAAAAATGTTAATGTAGTTACATGTATGCAGGGTGTGATTTATCAAAAAAACAGAGTTTTTTTTTTTTTTTTTACACAGTAAACAGCTTGTGTTGGATGTTCTGACCCTCATTCCTACACAAATAACATAAATAAGGCTCAGATCACTAAATAAACATTTGAAATCAATAGTTTTCTCTGATGGTTTAGTTCATCTAGTCTTTTCTGCAGCCCGTGTGTGAAGGTGTGGTACAGTGGTGCGGCCGGGGTTCGGTTCTCTCCGGCCGCCGTCAGGTCCAACTGGGCGCATGAGACCTGTTTATGGACGGGTCACGTTCAAACCTGGACGTCCTCTCGGGTCTGGCTTGTGTCCCCGCCACATCTACTGGCTCAGGGTGGAAGGTGGCGAGCTTTCCAACCCCCACCCCCCGCCCAGACTGCACTGCAGGTGAGGTTCCTGTTTCAGGCATTTTGTGTTTATGCCGTCAGTAATAGTCATAGACCACAGGAGCCTATGGTGATGAACAAAACCACAGGGGGCATGAACCCCCCCCCCCCCCCCCCCCCCGGCATGTTTGTACCTGAACAGATTTTTTCTTAACAGTATCTTTTAACATGGCAGCAACTTTGCTGATTAAAACAGAACCAAGAGAAAAATTAAGAGTATTTATCTTCATTTCTCCCGTGTTTTAAATCACTTTAATTATTTTCACTCAAACAGTTGTTTTCTTCTGTGTCACAGTTGACCTCAGAAGTATTTCATCACATCTAATTTGTCGTCCGTGTTTTATCTGCTAAAGAAAAAGTAGCGTACTCTTCTCTGCATTGATTGTTCTTTGTAGTTTTGTTTCTAATTCTGGTTATAGCGCCCCTAGTGGTGGAAGAAACACCCACAGAAGAGCTGCACCTTTGTATAAACCTCATGGTTCAAAATATATGAAAAAAGTAGGAGCTTATAGTCCAGAACGTACGGTATATGTGTTAATTCAGCATTAATTCTCATTATTGTCCACCGTTACCCTGGTGGGGACATAGAAATGCTGAACTAAACCTGAACTATGGTAAAATGATTAATATTTTAATGTCTATTTTTGCTACGACTATGTCAGCCTCAGCCGGGTTCGAACATGGATATGGTGTCCATATTGGAAACCTTTCAATGCTACGTGCAGGGCACAGGGAGTGACCGGTGGGAGTAGTACTCCTCATACGCCCTCTGCCACAGAAAGATGCAGTGCTGTCCTCCAGTGCCAAGCCCCCCATCAGGCCTTCCTATTTGACCCATAGGTAGGACTATTTATTCGGGATAGCTCCCTGTCTGGGCACCAGAGCGTATTCCACACACCGGTGGGTCATGCATGCCCTAGACTTTAAGGGGGTCCCAACCCAAGCGCTCGACTGCATTGTTGCATCAACTACTCGCAGCCACGAGGCCGGTTTCCCTGGAGGTGCAGGACGAGGACTCGTGTCGTGCACTTGCAGCAGTAACCTGTGTCAGCCCGTACGACAATGGTGTCCCAAGACAACTGTTGTTGACACCATATAGAGCTGAAAGCGACAACTTCTAGGCCACTGCTACCTGTCTATTTTTTAATTTCATAAATTCATTCCAAGGGCCAGATTGGACCCTTTGATGGGCCAGATTTGGCCCCCGAGCCTTGTGTTTGACACCTGTGCACTAAAGGGAACCCAGCCAGTGTTTTTGATTTGGTAGTCACTTCATGAGGACTTTTTCAAATTACATTTCAAATTCCCCTGGGTGTACTGTACACATACCCCCCCCCCCCCCATGTGACAAAGACCACGACGTTGTATCAGTTTATTCATGTGGAGAATAAATGATCAAACACACACACACACACACACACACACACATACATATACGCCTACTCATTTAAATGTCTCATGAGAACCAAGTTTATAATAATCAAGTAGATATTGGTAGTGAGTGTAAATATGTGTTTTTTTAATAAAATAAGAAGAAGAAAATTTGAAAATTAAACACAAAAAAACAAATGAATAAATAAATAAATATAATAATTTAATAAATAATAATAATATTAAATAAATTAATATAAAATGAAAAAAATAAATAATAAAAAAACTGAAAAATATATACCTGTTTCCCTCATGCTTTATGGGGACTTCTGGCCAAATCATTTCTATTTTATTAGTGGGGACTTACATGTACATTTTAGTCCCCACAGTGTCAGCGGTCCCCATAATGTGACTGTGTAAACATATCAATGTCCCCATGAAGATAGAAATACAAACACACACACACAGACACATATTATACCAGTAAAGTTTGGAGCTGCTTTGATATTCCCTGAGGCTTTGGCTGTTATCCAAAATGAGCAATTATGGACAACAGGAAGTCATGCATTTCATTTAGTTTTCTTTCTAATAAGACAAAAACATGACGCAGGTGTGTTGTTTTTGTGCTGGGGGTTTGTCCAGCGAGCGGCCCACGGTGCTCTACACTCTTGTGTTATTCAGAGTTTTTGATTGAAATCTTTCTTCCCGTCTGTTCCTGATGAGGAATGTTTTCAGCGGTGAGCGTATTTACAGGACACTTTTGTTTTCTTGTCCTGTCGAGGGACCATGGGACGACCTGCCAGTGCTGCGGACAGTTTGTTTGTTCAGGGTTCCCGCAGATCCTTGAAAAGTCTTGAAAGGCATTGAGTTCATTGTTCTAAAAACAAGGCTTTGACTGGCATTAAAATGTCTTAAATCAAAA
>CM035788.1:4338173-4375174 GCA_020466265.1 Siphamia tubifer
GTTTCTCTCACAGTTGTTTCATCTGTCTTATGTTTGCAGTGTCTTGTCGATGCGGTGCATTTGCCCCCATCGGCCACCGTAGGTACGAACCAGATACATATCATGACATTTAAAACACAGAACCTTCAAAACCCACCGACGTGATTCCACCTCAGTGTTTGATTTTTAGGCCATGGATAATGTCATAGTCCATATTCTAAAAATGATTCTCATCCTTTGCTTTCGGCCTCTGGGTAACATATTATATATATTGAAAAAGACCACAAAAAACCCCCATAAAGAGTCAAACATCCATCACTGTCCGAACGCATCTACTGATATAAATTGTTTAATAACCTGTTGATCCATTAATCATCTTCATCCATGTAAATAATTTGCGCAAAATACAATTATTCATTAGTTTTTCCTATTTTTCTTATATTGGAAATTGGAAAAAATCTAATGAAAAAAATACAATTTCAATGAAATTCTTAATCTTTTTATGAAAAGATTAGCTTTTTTTAAGTGTAGCACTAATAGTATATTATGCAAAACGGCAAATAAAAGACATGTTTTTGTGGGTACTGTCTGGTGATTTAAAAAAAAACAAAAAAACGTAACAACAACAGTTAGAAGAAGAGTTTGAACAGAAACATGTGGACGCATCATTTTTAATTTAATAAAAGATAGAAGAGTGAAACATAATACTGTATTTTCCACACCACTTTTGGGATGAATTAAATATATGAAAATATCTGATTTAAGAAAAAGTCAAATGATAATCTTGTAATATATGGTGATTAAGTGTCTTTGAGTGTCCAAAAAAGAACTATAGAAGTTTGAGGTATTGATATAAAACATTTTAGAAATATATTTTTTTAACCTCCACAACAGGAGCATTGGGTTTGTTTGGGTTAACATGGGGTTAACTGATGACAGTTATTTTAATAAATAAATAAAGTCATTTAAAGCCTTTTTCCTGTCAGTAGATGTTCAGACAAATGGTTTTTCATTGTGTCGTCTGGAGGTAAAATGTTTTTTAAACCTCAGTGGGAATAATGTGTTAGCGGTTCAGAGTCACTTTTCAACAACATGACGAACATAATACAAGTGTTTGTTTGTATATTCTATCAAACATACGCCTCAGTAAACAGCCTTTTACTGTTAATAATCATTTAGTTTTTTTCTGCCTTTATCACAGACTGATGGTTTGTGCAATAAAACATTATCATCATAATCCACTGGTCTATGGACAAATAAATGCTTCTGGAATAAAACTGATGAAATGTCAGATTAGTGGAAATAAAGTCACGTCTTTATGGAAAAACTTCAAGAAAAACTTCCAAAACAGCCTCGACGCGCTAGACCCTCCTAGCGCCAGCAAATCTAATGGCTGCTCCCCCTCCTCCTCTTCCATCCTCCCCCTCTCCCCCCTCCTCCTCTTCCATCCTCCTCCATGCCCCCCCTCCTCCTCCTCCATCCTACATCCTCCACCCTCCATCCTCTCCCCTCACCCCCCTCCTCCTCCATCCTCCCTCCTCCTCCCTCCTCCTCCCTCCTCCTCCATCCTCTCCCCCCTCCTCCTCCCTCCTCCTCCATCCTCCTCCATCCTCTCCCCCTCCTCCTCCATCCTCCATCCTCTCCCCCCTCCTCCTCCATCCTCCATCCTCTCCCCCCTCCTCCTCCATCCTCCCCCTCTCCCCCTCCTCCTCCCTCCTCCCCCTCTCCCCCTCCTCCTCCCTCCTCCTCCATCCTCTCCCCTCTCCACCATCCTACTCCATCCCCCTCCTCCTCCTCCATCCTCCATCCTCTCCCCTTTCCCCTCTCCCCCCTCCTCCTCCATCCTCCATCCTCCATCCTCCATCCTCCATCCTCCATCCTCCATCCTCCATCCTCCATCCTCTCCCCCCTCCTCCTCCATCCTCCCCCTCTCCCCCTCCTCCTCCTCCATCCTCCCCCTCTCCCCCTCCTCCTCCTCCATCCTCCATCCTCCATCCTCCCCCTCTCCCCCCTCCTCCCCCTCCCCCTCCTCCTCCTCCCTCCTCCATCCTCCATCCTCCCCCCTCCTCCCCCTCCCCCTCCCCCTCCCCCTCCCCCTCCTCCCCCTCCATCCTCCTCCCTCCTCCTCCAGGGGTCTGTATGTTGTGACAGCCACTAGTGTGTCCTGGGTCGTCTGGCAGAATGGTGCTTGACCTGTCCTCACCCTCTGCTTCTGTCCCACATGCTCTTCATTTATCTCCACACAGGCAGCGCTCAGCTGCTTCTTGTTCGATTAAGGAGCGATGATTTTCAAATCAAACAACATCATTGCACCTTAGTGAGTCAGAAAGGGGTTTTTTGGGGGGGGGTTATTTTCTAGCACTTGCACACATGCCCACACTGGAAAATACTAAATTAAATTAAACTAAAATAACGTCCTCACACAGTCTCATGCACAATAACTGAAGATGTTTCTCAGATGGACACAGATGTAACATGACTGACCAGAATCCATTTGACATATTGACTCTAATTATTTCAGTGAATGAAGTCTGTGATTTAATCCCAGGCGTCGTTTCCTTGACAGACAGCTCACATCATGCAGGAGGTAGAGCTGCAGCTACAACAAACAGCACAGACTATTTTTGGACACTTTGAAGGTGAGGGGAAGGATGTATGTGGAGATGGGGAAGATGATGTGAATGTGCAAACTCTTAACCACTCTAAAACTGACAAGGTGATTTTTTTTTTCCCGCTGCAATATGTAAATAATGAGACACTTTACATCAAATCTTAACTCCTTTGTTTTGTCTGGGTTTAATAGATATTCACTGAAAAGGTGTGATGACTTCCTGTGAATTGCAGAGAAAAAACAATAACAAATACAAGCTTGTTAATTTTTAGTTTAGTTTTATTTTATAAGATGCCAGAATGAAATGTGTGGGTGGACAGAAAAATATACCTGAAAAATGGGTGGAAAACCACGACTACAATTACTAGACCTCACAGACCATTAATAATGAGAAAACTCAGAGGTGTAAAGTAACTCAGTAAAAGTATGACATTGCTGTACTTCAGTAGACTTTTTAGGTATCTGTACATCACTTGAGTATTTATTTTTCTGGCAACTTTTTACTTTTCCTCCCTACATTTTTGTATAAATATCTGTACTTTATACTCTTTACATTTATATAAATATATGTACTTTATACTCTTTACATTTATATAAACATATGTACTTTATACTCTTTACATTCTCAGAATAGACTTGTTACTTTTACGAACTGAACAGATGTGACAGTATGAAAATAAGTCACTTCAGAGGGAAAATCAGTGGAGGAAAGAAACTGTGTCTTTATATATTATAGTTATACAACTATTATCTCATAATTTGGACTTTTTCTCTGATATTGATGCATTTTTATCTGGTATTATTCAAACATATTATCTACACACTAACTCACGTTTAAAGTCTTTATTTTACATTCTTTTGAAACTTTTCAGATTTTATTTTCTGATTAGTGCATTCATGACCAAAAAAAAAAGCAGTTTTACTTTTTCTTTTTACTTTTGTACTTTATTACAATTGAAAAGTTGTGTTTTTTTTCTTTTACTTAAGTAGAGGAGTTGAATCAGTAGTTTTATTTTTATTAGAGTATTTTTTCACACACGTAGTTGTACTTCTACTTAAGTACAGAATATGAGTACTTTGACCACCTCTGAGAAAACTAGATCACTCCTCAGTTCAGACCTCAGTGAAGCAGCACCAGTCTGTGCTAACGCTAACGCTAACGCTAACACATTAAATCTGCCAAGGTTTGGATCTGGATGTTCAGAACTTCTTTATAAACTAGTGTTCTGTGTTCACTAACCATTTATTTTATGGCTCATTAACAATCCCTTAGAGGGTTTAAAAACATTCCTAGAAATCCTGTGTCCTGTTTTTCACATATGTCCATTTCAATATTCGACCACGTATGACGTCACTCTGACGTTATGTGACGTCGCACAACGACCAAATGTCACATGTTAGATCTAATGTTAAATATGAAGCACAAGATATTGTCTGATTTAACTAAATATGTCAATAACCTGCTTTAAGGTAAAGGTCATACATTTACCAAATATACCATTGGTGCGACGTCATATGACGTCTTTACGTGACGTCATGGAGCCTATGCCTCTTATCCTTCATGATGTCATGACTTTAGGCATCCTAAGGTCACGACCTTTCACTTGCACTGGATTTAAAACATTTTTTTGAACCTTTAATAATAACACCAAGTGGCAAACCATACAATTAAATACAAAATGCATATTCAAACACTTATACAATAAAATACAGTAAAACAATAAATGGTGTAATCTGAAATCCTTATTTTTCAATCAAACGATCGACAACGGTTAAGGATAAGTGCCAACTTTTTGCTTGAATTAAACAAACAAACACAAATCTTGAACTAAGCAAAAAAAAAAAAAAATCATAAAATCTGCCAATGGAACGTTGGCACATTTTATTATTATTTCGGAAAAAAAAAATGACACATTGATTTCTGTTTTGATTACTTTGTGTGCTTGAAATAAAAAAACAACATTTAATTAAACATATGACAATGACCTTGATCATATTTCTGGAATTAACACTATTTTTTCTGTTGTCTAAAAATAAATTCTTCATATCTTAGTTTACATGTGATGAGAACTTTGAACTGGAAATGAGGAAAAAATACACTTGGAAAGAGTTACATTTTTGCAGTGAGAAATATCAGCTATAGAGTACATTTTTATTTGAGAGCTAACATATATTAGCGTTGGGTCTTAATAAGTTACAGAAACTGTCTTTGTCTTATTCAATCCGAGGACATTTATGGAGATTGCTCGTGGGAAATACTTGACATTACTTAAGGGTCAACTCTTTATGATTTTTAATTTTAAAAGTCACATATGGAATGCATGTTTTGTCTGAGTATCTTTGTATGTGCAGTTCATACACTCGATGCGGTAATTACCTGAGTGTAAAGCCTTGGAAAACAACCACATTTATCACAAGTTTGGCTGAAAAACTGAACTGATGACATAGAGGCTGCAGTGTTTGACAGTATACTCACTCAACTGTGTATACCGCTGTACATGCGTAATTGGCGTCCATGTTAGCGTGTGCTGACCTCATATCTGCAATGTGTCATTTTTTCAAATAGTGCTGAGCAGCTGGACGCCGGCCAGCTGATGTAACTGGGTCTGAGTGGACGTAATGAGGAGGGGGCAAACGGTAAAGAGCCCACATTGTGTTTGTCATGTTAGTGGAGCAAGTTTGTGTGCGAGCGGCATTTTTATTTATAATGACAAGGGTTGGCAAAAAGACAGCCACCATCTTTATAGTCCATAACGAGTAGAGGAAGATAAGTGACCATGTACTAAAACTAAAAAAAATAATAACAAGAAGTAACCATGCACCGACTGTGAACAGTGATGGAAGACACTGGTCGAAAAAAGCTGGTTGGCTGAAGTTTCTAAGATAAGTCTGGGGTCAAAATGTTTTGGGGAGAATAGGATTTAGTCCAAAGGAATATTGGTGTCGGATCTACCAGATATTAGGGTTGTCAAAAAAAATCGATTTTAGATACTAAATCGATATTGACCCTTGGTATCTAATTAGATACTAAGTTGCTGGAAAATCAATTTTTGTTTTTATGGCGCGTCGCCGCTTTTTTGTAGCGGGTACCGTTAAGAATTCTAAACAGGCATCAACGCGGTCAGCTCTGGCACAGCCGTAATGCCGGCGTGTAAGTTAAAGTCTCTTTTTTTCTCCAGCTGCCTCTGACAGCACACGGGATGACGCCAGTGCGACCACAGACCTATACACTATTTCTATAGGTCTGTGATTGGACCATCCGATGCAACTTTGCTTTTAAAGGCCTCGATATAGTCGAACGTTTATGCGCGTGGGCGATAGCCAGGCGGTAGCGCATAGTATCACGTTACCACCACAGAGGCCACCGTGAGCATGTCAGCCTATCATTTTTGACGTGCGCGCTGCTAGTCCCGCAAGGGGTTCGCGGTGGTCACATGATGCAATACGCTGCCGCCGGCGGACATAATCATTCGACCATAAAGAGGCTTGCAGTTAGCACTGCAGAAGGGCTTGAGTAAAAAGATAGACCTACCTTAACTTACCAAGAGATAGACATGCATTTATTCTGCACCCGCACTCACTACCTTTTTTTAACAGTCCATGGAGGAAATTTTAAAAGGAATCCCTCACATCTCCAGTATCGAAATTAGTATCGAGTATCAAGTATTATCCTTAGTATCGGTATCGAGTTGGAAATTTTAGTATCGTGACAACCCTACCAGATATAGAATAGAATACAATAGAATAGAATAGAATAGAATAGAATACTTTTGACGGTGGCAACATCTCAAAAAAAGGTGTATCTTAACGCTGATAGTTTGGTCCTGAATCTACAAGACCAGACATTCTTTAACAACTTGTCAGTTGTCCAAAAGAAGTGATGAAGATTATATGAAGAGTAGAGCTTTATCTATCGACTTCATCTGAACAGTTTGTCTCAGCTTCACTTACATCAGAAAGAATCAACTCACACAACTCTGGACATGTCTGAATGTGGACGGTAAGATGGATTTTTGTCTGGAAAAAGTTAGGAATGACTAAACAAATGGTGGATTTTGGAGCTTATTGACTGTTGTTGCTTCTGTAGGAAGAATTTAAAGATTGTTGACATCATAAAATGAACCATGAGCATGGGCCTGAACCCATCATAAAGTGAACCGTCAGCCGTTGTGAGACACAGTTGAACTACATTTCGCAGTGTCTCTCTTGGCACCACCATAAAATCATCAATAAAAAGATAAACAACATTTTAATCCCAGACTTATCTTGAAAACTTGATCAGACCAGCATTTAAAGGTAGGGTTGGAGATCTTTGTAAATGACTCGTGTAAGCTGTATTTTGAAAGTATACACACCCATGCCTCTTCGTCAGTTCAACCCTCGAAACCACACCTTCAAAAATAGACTAACACACACCACAACTCAATGTCAATTAACACTTAAATAACAAAACAATAAGCAACATTTATCAGTTTGTGTCACATGAAGCTTAGCTAACAAAAGGTATAGCAGCATGAAATAAACACTATGGGAAAACTAATGGATAAGGACAATAGTTTATGATGTTACACCAACAGTTTACACACACTGTTGGGAACTTATTCTGTTTGGTCAATATCTGACATTTTCTCACTGACAGGGTGAATATGATAAACATAACCCATTAGTATGTCCAAATATTCTATAATCATAACAGTATCATCTTACCTGTCCAGTAGAAACATGGTCACCTTAGCATCAGTTTAGAGCCCCTTTTCCTTTTTCAGTTGACGCCAGCGCTGGAAAGTCGTAGCAATTATTGTTCTGTTCTTTGGCCAGTTTGCTCATGGTTTGAGCTTTTTCAAACACAGTTTTTACTTTAGTTTACTGCCAGTTGTCATCTTTTCCACCATAGCTGCTTATGTGAATGCACAGAAGGAGGAGGGAGGGGTGGGGTGGGGTGGACGTACCAGCAAATCAATCATTGTAAAGATGATCACTAAAATGATTGGCCAGAGTTTTCCTCTGGTTCCACCCTCTAGACCGGACTAAAACATTTCGAGTTTTTTGCAAACGTTGTATTTCAGTGCATGATATGGGATCGTGAAGAGGTTTTCAAACAATATAGTAAAAATTGTTCCTGTGACGGGGTTCTTCTTCTTTGTAAAAAAAAATGACTAAATAAGTGATGGCATAGTCAAAAAATTATTTTTCAGGTGCTTTATTGGGCTCGTCTTTTAAGTGCAAAAAGTTTGGTTTTAGTGTCCAAAAAGAAGTATTTACAGCTTTCCCAAATAAAGTCCATTCTTAATACACACAAAAAAATACACAATTAAAGAAACATGTCCTTTTAGTTAATTCTTTCACTTCTCTGTACCTTCTCTGTACCTTCTCTGTACCTTCTCTGTACCTTCTCTGTACCTTCTCTGTACCTTCTCTGTACCTTCTCTGTACCTTCTCTGTACCTTCTCTGTACCTTCTCTGTACCTTCTCTGTACCTTCTCTGTACCTTCTTCTTCTGGTCTTTTCCATTCACTGGCTTCCACCCCGCATGATGGAGAGGCCCACTTTTAAAACTCTGAAGCTCCTCCCCCCAGGGAATTAAGAGGAAAAATTGCTCACTACTGACCAAGCATTTCAAGTTTTAGTTAAACAACATTAATATAAATTGCCAAAAAAATTAAAACACACCCAGTACAATCACTGATGGGCCTCTACGACAGTCCACAAAAATTATAAAATCGTTTATCCAACCAAAAAACCTCTGTTCCTTTTGGTGACGTCACCAGGACGTCAGACGGTTTCCCGCGCCTACCGGCGTATAACCCGGAAGTTGCGCCAGCGCTCGGGTTTGACAGGTGGGAATTGTGAATGTGAGGTGGATACTGAAGGGATGTTTGACGAACGACAAAACTATGGTTGAAGATGTTTAAACAGTGGTCAAGTGTGCACGGGAGACTACTGTGAAGACTGTCTGAGAAACAATGAGGGGAACGGAGGAGACAGACAGTGAATGGAGCAGGTAAGATGAATGAATGCTGCGCTATGCGTTTTTATTTTTTTTAAATTTTATTTTATTGGAACTTTAGAACATACAATATACAAACTTTAAAGAGGACAGTTAAATTACTGACCCCCCCCGAATGAACACATTTAGTAATAATTACAAAGGAACAGGGAGCATGTAAGGCAATAATATAAAATAAATACAAAAATACAGAAGCAAATGAAAAAGGAGCTGTAAAACAAGTACATTTTACAAACACTTAAGTAAATAACGGAGCAACTTCATTAAGTCAAAACAAAAGATACCGCTTAATTTCACTGTGTAATTATGCTGCGCTATGCGTGTGTATGAGCGCGCGCCTGTGCGTGTGTGTATGAGCGCGCGCCTGTGTGTGTGTGTATGAGCGCGCATTGCTAAACTCGGGACCAGTTCAACGCCCCCCCCCCACCAACTTTAAAACTAGAGTTTTCTTTATCACTAACATTTCATTAGTTTTATTCCAGAAGCACTGGATCACTGCTGTGCTTTTCCACATATTCATCATATATTTTACACATTCATTTAGTTTCATCAAACATTTGCCATTTGATAAATGTTTTTCTCCAAACATGATACATTTCAGCAAATACAAATTTCTTCTTCCAGTTATGGGAGTCGACTTTGCCAGCCACGGCTCTGACGACCGCCTTCTGTTCTGCAACTCATTTCACAATATCTTAGGTTTCTTTTTGCCTGGGCTTCAAGAGCAACGTTTTATTTAGTTTTCACTTCCTTCAGGCTGGTTTTAAACACATTCCTCCTAAACATTTTCAGCCTGACTTCTAAATAAGATTTGTATTCTCTGCCCTGGCACCCGGCTCCGAGCGAACGTGTTCACCGGCTCATTTTTTGCCGCCCACCCAGAGTGGGCCCTTTGAGAGATCTGGTACTTAACTTGTAGCATTAGCAACTGGTTCACATCTATTTATGTTAAGGATGTACATGCAGGGGACATTAAAAAAGGCTTAAACACTCATCATTTCTTTCACCTTAACAAATTGTTTTGACAGAAATCTGTACATGTGCTATCGTTTATTGCTAAAATGTTGTCGTAGTGCATTCAGGGACGCTACTGCCAAATCTTCTGCTATTTAGAAGAGGGTACAACATTTATATATTGATATTTTAGCATGATGACACCAATATGCTTTGGTCGCCGAGTGTTTTATTTTATTTTTTTTGCATGTTTGTGTCAAAGTGACAGGAGCTAACGGTGGTTATTTATAGGCCAGCCCTACTTTCTCCAAAATACATTGAGGCTGTTATATTCTATGAGCCATGAAAAGAGTGATGTTTAGCTTTTTAAAATGGAATTATGCATTGTCAAACATTCCCCTGCGGACTACATGAACTGTAAATGTTCTACTTGGATCTGAATTCTTCATTAATTTAACTCCACAGGTAGCCTAGCCGTGCTAGTAAAAGACGTGCTGGACACATTTAATCAACTTTCTCAATATGTGGAAAAAATGTTCATGAGTCGTGCTATCGCCCACTTTGACGACGTATGCCTTGCGGAATTTAGGAAGATTAGGAAAAGATTAGGATATTTCAACAAATGTCCGTCAACAAACATTGCTGAAGGTGAAAGTGACAATTAAAAGGAACACATGTCTGGTTCGTTTAATGGTTTAATATTTAATGTTCAGTCAGTGACGACAAATTTACTGACACCAATACATTACATCTAAAATAAAAATCTACATTTTCTTGTACTTTTAACAGATATTTCATATAAAATGTGTATACTTTTATCATTTTTAAAGGTTTTAGGGGGTAGCATTGGGAGCCTTGGAACCAATCAGACCTTTTACATGTAAAATTCAACTATATGAAAACACTAAAAAGAAAGAAAAATTCCAAGGCACTCTCTTATAAGTGAAGAATAAAAAGCCTTTATTAAACTGGCTTGGTTACAAAAACCTATAAAATCATATAAAAACATATAAAAACCCCAACGCGTTTTGGCATAAATGGCCTTCATCAGGGAGTCAGCTATGGAACAATTTAATTTCGTCAGTTGAGGTACCACTATGCTTGGTAATGTTTAGGGTTTTGTAATGTGGCCTCTGAATGAAAACACCCCTGCTTTAATAAATCACAATAGATCGTACAATTGAATGTCGCAGTGCAAACATTTAAACCTCCCAGTGTTTTTGATGAGAGCGATTAACACCGCCGGCGTCTTTGCTCTTTGACGCTGACATCTCTGCTTGAGAGTTTGACATGATTACCGCAGGTTAGCGTACACGCTTTAAAGTGCCGGTGCCACTTGTTATCCTGCAGGAACACTTTAAGTCTGTGAACCCCCTGGAAGCAGAGCGGCTTTTTTTTTAGTTATTTATTTATTTTTACCGTATAAACCACCTCGCTCTGCAGTAGTATGTGTTGATTAAAAGTGGCTCCTACAGCTGTGTCCTTCTGTCAGGATCGCTGTGGACTGCCCATACCATTTTCAGAGGTAACGCCGGCTCTCGGGGGGAGGGTGGGGTGGGTGGGGGTGCTTTCAGGCATCTCTATTAGATAGGGTTTGTGCATGCGTGACTTTATTATTCTGATTTAATACAACAATGCTCCCAATATCCCATTTTGCTTCTACTGCTTTCACTTTTTATTTATACCACCCCCCCCCCCTCCTTCTGTCATTTTCTTCTCTTTTTTTTGTTGCCGACTTGCGCCCTGGAAGGACCTGCAATACAATAGATATTAAATCAGATTTATTGTCAAGCGATAGAATAGTGTCTGACCCACGGAAATATTGCTAAACTAACCACCTCCAGCGACCACCTCTCTCCATTTCAGCTCTGACACGCCCGTAGTGACAAACAGCCCCCACCGCTACAATTGATAGCCCCTCAATTTATTCCCTGGAATTGGTTACATTTACAATGACTCCACAGCGCTACGGAATTAGGGTCAGCAAGAGCCCATTGCTTAAAGCCAGAGTATTGGAATAACGACAGAGGCCGGAATACTTATAGAGGCAAAAAAAAAAGCTCAGCCGGATTTGATCTGCACTCACCCCATGATTGCCATGTGAATTTTAAAAGGATATTTAAAGGAATATGTGGACGGAATGGGGGCGATGCAGATGAAGAGAGAGAGAGAGAGGGGCAGGCTTATGCAGCAAAACTCACAATCCAAACTGAATATTTGGGCAAAAATACTAACGTTCTGGACTTAACGCATTCAATGCCGCTGACGTGTTTTGGTGTCAATTCAAATCCAAACTAGTATTCAGAGAATGCCTAATCTCGCCCCTATTTTGTGTCAATCTCAAGTTTCTATGACAACCTGTTATTAAATTAGAGCCAATAATGTGATAATAATAATAATGTTTGACCTTTCTGCTAAATATGACCTTTGACCTTTACTCAAATGGGTCATTGCATCTGATGTGCATTAGCTATATGTATATGTCCATGTAATTTTATGGTGATATCTACAGTATTCATTGAGTTATAGCATGATATGTCTCTGAGGACACACACACACACACACACACACACACACACTGATTACAATAATATTTTAACACAATGAGTCAGCATTTTATTTTGATGGGTGCCATATTTGTGTCGTCCTGTAAATTACTTTTCTGAGAATCTTGTAAAATCAGTCAAAATGTTGTAAAACATCTGGCATTGTTATATATTATTATACATTGATAAATGTATAATAGCCCAAGCATTTTGACATTTTATAAATACATTTTATTTTATACTTTATGTTAAACAAGGCAAAACATATTTTGTCAGGGGCTGCTTTTGAGCCTTCATTATTATTATTATTATTATTATTATTATTATTATTATTATTATTATTATTATTATTATTATTATTATTATTATTATTATTATTATTATTATTATTATTATTATTATTATTATTATTATTATTATTATATTTTCCATTGTTTGTCATATCATATTATAGCAGATGTTAGTGTCTGTAAAACTGTTTTTAATAAACCAAGCCTTGGTTTTTCCACATTGATATGAGTATTACAATGAATTTCAATGACACAAAAATGTGTGAATAAACTGCGATTAACCGCGAATTAACAATTGCATTTATGTGATTAAATAATAAATAGAACATTATCACATTTGAAACCTTCCTAACGACGTACTTATCCTCATTTATAATCCAGTCCATGAAGAGGCAGTGACCCAGGTCTACTGGGACCTTCTAAACCTGCAGCTTTGATGGACTACTGTATGTGGAGGGATGGGGGGGTCATCTGTTGGTACCTTGTTATAGTCCCAGTTCCTGAGGAAAGACTCTAATGAGAGTTTTGATCCCCGTGTGGCACATTTGGGAGGACAGAACATCCACAGTTTTCTGTGTCTCTGCTTTTTCCAGTTGGTATTCATGTCAGCGCTGGAAGTAGAGGAGCTTCTAGACCTGTCAGCTGCTTTGACTTGACGCTACATGTAGACTGTGATGGCAGATAGATGCACACACACACACACACACACACACACACACACACACACACACACACACACACACACACACACACACACACACACACACACACACACACGCATACTCATTTACATGTCTCATGAGGACCAAGTTTGTAATGAAGTAGCCATTGGGTAGTGAGTGTAAAAAAATGTTTTTAAATGAAGTATAACAAAAAATATTGATGATAAAAAAAAAAAGAATGATAAAAATAAATAAATAATCAAATACATAAATATGTTTTTTTGTAAGTAAACACATCTTCAAACCTTTGAAAAATACATGTTTGACTTTGCACATGTTTCCGTCATGCTTTATGGGGACTTCTGAAAAAAAAATCCTGTATTTACAGGATCAAATCATTTTTATTTTACTAGTTGGGGACCTTTATTTATATTTAACTATTGTGAGGACCTGAAGTTTGGTTCCCATAGTGTCAGAGGTCCCATATTCTCTCATGTCCCCATAAAGGTAGGAATACACACACACACACACACACACACAGAGGAAAAAGTCGCAGACATCCAAACACTGCACCAGTCTTTGTACATGAACTTTAAATGAGATTACAGTCGTATAAAGTCTGTCACACAGCCTATTATCTTTGCATACAAATTCCCATTTCTACATCTAAACCTTAGGGAACCTTTCCAATCAACTGCCTTTACTTTCCTTATAGGCCCATCACCTGAAATCTTTTTGGCCTCTTTTTTTTTTTTTTTTTTTAATGGATAACGGGAGGAGGGAAAGCGACTGGGATCTTTCTATCCAACAGAAAATGGCTGAAGATTAGGGGCATTAGGGTAGAGGAACTTTCCTTAGAGTTTAACAAGCTTCACTTCAGGTTTATATCATGATTGATTCTGTGCTCAGAGCTTTTTTATCAATCCATTAGAGCACAGGCTGCAGCGTGGCAGCCATCCAGACACGGACATTAACATCCCATCTCAGGGCCAGAGACACTGGGAAGGTCAGCAGAGTGGGAGGGGGGAGAGGGAAACATTTACTACTCTGTTACAATTATTTCCATACAGCAGCACTGCAGTATATCTAACATATTCAATATTTACCACTGTGTAAGAGAGGAGGGGACTGCAGTAACATTTATTGCTCCTCATCTTTTATTATAGTGAGTAAAGGAATGTCGAAATGCAGCCGTACATGCACAGTGGAATATTCCCTTCGCTGTTGTATCCTGTGTTAATGTCGGACCAGTGGGAAGGAAAACTAGAGACAAGATTTACACTGTAATAATTAGGCCTGTCGTGATCAAAGTGTCCTAAAAAATAAACTCTTCATTATATTTATTACACCATCTACCCTGAACAGGAGGCAAAGAACTGTTGTTTTTGTTTGTTTGTTTGTCTGTAGAGCTCCACAATATATTTGAGCATCAACATCGCAATATATGTGTGAGAAATAGTTACATTGCAGATTCTCTATTGCAGGGGTTCTCAAACTTTTTTGGCCCAGGTCCCCCTTGGAGGGGTGACATTTTTCCATGTCCCCCCTCATCCTCGCGATACTGAAAATGATAAAAAACCACTTCAACAATGATTATTATGAAACAATGATAACCTTTTTTAATAGTGCTTTTGTGCAAACCAGCCACATTTTCAGGTATTATAATATAAATGAACACTTCAGAAACAATATAACTATCAATGTACTTTGTCTTTTTAGGGTTAGGGCGTTTGTTTTTGTCATTGTCATTTCTTTTACCACTTCTTGAGGAACTTGGCTGACAGTGTATGGGCCTTTCTGTGTGGAGTTCACATGTTTCTATCCCTGTGTCTGGATGGTTTCCTCCAGGTGCTGTAGTTTCCCCCCATCACCCAAAAACATGTTTAAGGTCAAATCCTCCAGCAGGTGATTCTGACCATTAGTCTGGTTCTACAACAGGAGATGGGTCCCCAGGCGCAATGTAAACACTTTTTTTTAAAAAAGTAATTCAATGAAAACAAATTTAAAAAAATAAAACAGTTTTAAAACGTTTTAAGAATAACTAAAACATTTTAATTGAAATTTAATTAAAAATATATATTTTTAAAAATATATATATAAAAATTCTCCCTTTTTAAATAAAATATTTTAAAAATTTTAATTATTTTTTGAAAAATTTAAGACATTTAAATTGACAAACATTTAAAAAATTTAACTTTTTTTAAATAAAAAAAAATAATGTAAAGAATGAGGAATAAATGTACTTAAAAAATAATTTAGAAAAATGAATGAAAAACAATAAATTAAAAAAAATCTCCCTCTTCCATCACACCTGGAAACCATTACATCATGATCAGGCTTCTGAAGAGCTGATCAATAATTGAACTAGGTGTGACAGAAGAGGGGAATAAGTAAAACATGTGGGACACTGGGCCACAAGGACTGGATTTGAGAACTACTGGGTTAAATGGGTTAAACAAATTTCATTGTACAGTTGAATAAATGACAAATAAAGTATTTTACCTTTACCTAACATTATTAGGCTGCACTGGAGAGAACCCTGCAATGGGCAAATGAGGTAAAATATGTGGAGGGGGGCGGGGTTTGTTGTGCCTGGTGCATTTTTTCAATTTTGTTTCCCGCTAATTTCTTTCAGCATTAACATTCTTTTAGTCCCTTTGGTCAAACACTGGAATAAAAAATATGGCTATAACACTGGGGAGAAACAGAGTAGCAAAGCATATTATGTAGAACATGAATATTTAAACATTTGAGCATTCATCATACTTTGTTAATACAACAACTTATTCAGTGGCAAATTAAAAGATGAGTGGGAGACACTATCTGTGAACGCTTCCCTCTCTTGTTGTAGCTCAGTTGGGAAAAGTACAGCATTCATTAATGTTCAGTCATATTTATTGGTGTACCCCTGCCACTAGCAAAAAAAAAAAAATCTAAAATGCTCATGAGTTATCATTAAATCAAAGACTTATGGATTATTCATTAAAAAGTAGTGAAGGCAGGACATTAACAAAGTGCCACCTCTGAACCCTGTGGCAGTCGATCTTCAGAGCACTTTGTAAACATGTGATGTTATTCCGTAAAAAACACAGGCTGGAAAGGAACAGATTGAACCATTCATTCTTTAAATATTTAATCGAAAATATGTTTGGTATTATTTGCCCCTAATGAAGCTCTTATGAAACCTCAGTGTTATGTTTTAGTATAAACTGAGAGCTGATATCAAAGGCTTTTTTATTTATTTACTTTAACATTTACATAGAAAATGGGATCAAAACAAATCAAGAAACTAAATATCAATATTTATACACAAAAGATTTGACAAGTAAACAAACAAACTATATACTATATGTGATCCTCCAGCACACAACCAGTCACTTGGGTCAAATTTCATAAATTCAGATTTTATATTTATCTTAAAGTTTATTAAAAATGTTTGTGTGACACGAATTCAACCAATCAGAGGCTGTTTTTCAACATCGCCATAGCAACAAGGGCTTTAGTTTAGTGCAGAAGGCTTTGTTCTGAGGCCTCCCATTGGTTCAAATCTATAATTCTGTAGATTTCTATTTAAGGGTTGTCTAGAGGGAATCCCCATCTTTCCAACGGTACCAAACATGACGGGGAAATACCTAACGCCAGCGCCAAGGAAAGTCGTGTTTGGAGTCGATTTTTCTTTGTTTTAGACTTAATTACTGTCAGAGTCAGTTGTTGTTCTTCCTAAAAGGCATGATTTAAAGAACTTATGCTAGGAATTTAACAAGTTAACAAACCATTAAAACATAATTTCACAAATGTCAGATTCGCAAACTTAAATACAACAAACTGATGGATGGTCATTGACAAGAACCAGTAAAATAGACAAAAATAACCTTAAAAAACCCCCAGATTTTTCCATTTGTATTAGTTAAATTCATGTCCTTTATCATCAGAACTGATGTGTTTCATTATAAACGGTCACACACTTTTATATTCACTTCAAAAACACCTTTTACTGTTTCGGCCCTTTTTGTCGTTTCTGTCTTTTTATAAACCACTGCCACAATCATAGACTTTCTCACCCTATTATCATTTAGACTAAGTCATTTCCATTTAAATCTACAAATGCACCAAAAACCAGCACGGACGCAGAGACCAAACCAAATATATATATACGTGTATATATATATATATATATATATATATATATATATATATATATATATATATATATATATATATATATATATATTATTCTCGTGTTGAAGAGAAATAAACCGTTCTTTTTGTTTTATACAAAATGGTTTCCATCATTATATGCCATAGGGCTAATTGCATAATCTAATCATCTATATAACCATGTCGAGTGATAATTGCTCTTGAGTGCTTTTGAAATTAAAAGGGAACACCGCAGAAATGCATTGTGGTTCTTTCCTTACTGTGCGGCAAGAATAATTTTATTCAATACACCCTCTGATTAAAGATAGTCATAATACAAGAGGAAGGCCTAACAGGCAATTAGCACAGCTCAGTGGCACCAAATATAGCTGAATCCATTAGCTGTTAGCAAAAATCTATTAGCCAACCCTACAAAACTACTGTAGTTCACTGTTAAGGTCTGTATTAAGAATATAATGAGATGGAATACAATACGATAGTGACCCAGAATAGAGTGTATCTCATTGCTGACTTGCTTTCTGGTTTATTGATGCTGTTTTTAAATAGGTCATTCTAAATCTGTTTTTATATCACATAATGCGTATACGCGATGCACAAGCAGTCAATCCTTCCCCCTTAGCGCAGTCAAATCCAATTTACGAGTGTCTTTGGTCTTGTAAGGGTAATATACTTAATCACTTAGATCCTTGTAGATGAAAAAGAAGAAAATAGACTGAGGATAAAAACACCTCTATAAGGGCAGGATCAATGTCTGCAGTGGACGGAGGATGACGAGTCGACAGTATGTGTCTGTATGTGTGATTAAGAGCAGAGGGATTGGGGGGGGGGGCTCGTTGTGCAGACAGAGGACGGGGCTGTTGAGCTGGTGTGGACAGGAGTGTGATTGAAAACGGTGCTGCAGGTCTATAATGATGCAGCTCTACTATCTGAGGCAGGTATAGATGACCCCCAGCTTCCAGTCACTTCATCAAAGTAACAAAACCATTTAGAAAAACACAGGCTTTAAAGGGGTCATATCATGCAAAATGGACTTTTTAACATTTTTACAGCACATATATGTGTTGTCTGCGTGTTAGGAGAGACAACTACAAGTTGACCCCTTTAATGTTGTATATATCACTTAACATAGGATTTGTTAAATACATAATATTTCGATGCTTAATCAAATAAATGACTACAGCTGTCAAACATCTTGGACAGTTCTGGGGTATTTTTTACCCTGTAAACACTGGTGGCAGTTAACTACATTTGAACATCCCTTTTACCAGTGGAACGGGTTAGTTTTAGAGGTTAGCCTTTGCTAACTAACACATAAACACCCACTAAGCTAGTTGGAGTCATTAGCAGTGCGCTAAGCTAAGTAGTTCAGCAAAACTATAGTCAGTGTAGCAACTTAAAACGAAACATCAAAAGTGACAAAGTGAATTTACCATGTAGAAACATCTTGCTCTATCCTTGGTTTTTAAAAGTGTTCTGGGGGGGGGGGGCTGCATCGGCTACCTGCGCAGAACGAATATTTACATTGCATAGCCTACGACATGCTATCTGCCTGTAAACATCACAGAGTAGCAAGTGTAAATAACGTGTGGGGATTTATGACGATTAATTAACGGTGGTGGACGATTGTATGAAAGGAGGACAAAATGTGGAAAAAGCCGGACACTTGATAGACGGATGGACAGATGGCTTTAAAACCGGACGAAATCCGGACGAATGGACACCCTAGTTCTGGAGCCTCTTGTTCGGTGTCTGACTCTGGCTCAAACGTATACGGTCGTACGACGAAGTTTTCACCGGCTGTCACAGCACTATGCAGTTGCCATGGTAATGATGCTGTTCTTGTTTTGGTACACCCCCGGGGAAGAGAGGGGCAGAGTCAGCTGTGGCTCATTTGCACGAGAAGCCACAACCCACTAAAAAACGAGCGTTTTAAAAAGGGCGGGGTCTGCAGGTTGAAGAGGCTGCAGTATCTCTGGATCAACACGTTATTTTGACAAAAGTATGTGACAGACAGTTCACTGAGACACCAGGTAACTGTGTTAACTTGTCAAAAATTGGTATGATATCTGCCCTTTAAGAACTGACCTGGAGTTTATTCCGAATTAAGTTTAACTGGGGGTAGTCATTTTCAACTGGAGGTGTTTACATGGTCATTTTAAAGAGGAATTAACCTTTATTCTAAATTAAACAGGAATAAAATCTGTCATGTAATCAAGCCCATTAAGTAACACGTGCAAAATGCCACAAAAAAAAACAAACAATTCCTCCAGGAAAAGAAAACTCTTCAATCTTTTCTTTTTTTTTTTGTCACCTTTGTACTTGAATTACTCGAGGAACAGTTTCACCTCTAGATGCGACTAGTGCGCACATGTACATTGCGAGGTCGATGCTCAAATATCACTGTACCTTTGAGTGGATTTGCTTCAGCTGCGTCGGTGTCTACTCCATGTGACCTGCAGTACGTTGCTATTCTCAGATATGCTCATGTGAAACTGAACTCACTCAGCAGTCGTGACAAACACACCCGCATGAGGTCCTGAGAAGCATATTTATCCATATTGTTTTAGGTCTTTCAAGGACAATGGAGCCAGACAGCTTCTCTCTTTTGAAAATAATCTATCCACTCTGGCTTTAGACCACAGCTGGGAAGCCACGTGGAATGTGATTCCCTATTTCTAGTATACTTTTGTCAGGATCAAATGGGATTGGATGTATGGCTGAATCTGAAAATGTACTTACCTACACTTGGTGAAATCGGGTTGGGTGCTCCCCCTTTTGACGTTCCATCAAAGGAATCAAATTCCAACTGTGTGTCTGGGAAATGGTTTTAAATTGACTTTGTGAAAACACAATGTGCATTCTTGTAGACTTATGAGGTCTGAAGTCTTTGAGTGTATGTTTCATTTTTTTTTTAAAGATACAGTTTATTGGGCAAATTCTGTTTTCAGTGCAGCTTATATTTGGGTTATATGTTTTTCCCCAGGCTGAAAATAGAAAAAGCACAGATAAATCCCTTTGGAATTGAATTGTCGATGTTTTCTTTATGGGCGGCACGGTGGTGCAGTGGTTAGCACTCGTGCCTCACAGCAAGAAGGACCCTGGTTCGAATCCCGTACCAGACCTTTCTGTGTGGAGTTTGCATGTCCTCCCCGTGTCCGCGTGGGTTTTCGCCGGGCACTCCGGTTTCCTCCCACCATCCAAACACATGCACTGATAGGTTAATTGGTTAATCTAAAATTGTCCATAGGTGTGAATGTGAGAGTGATTGTTTGTCTATATATGTTCAGCCCTGAGATGAACTGGCGTCTCATACAGGGTGTACCCCGCCTTCGCCCATTGTAGCTGGATTAGGCCCCCAGTGACCCCCGTGACCCTAGTGAGGATAAAGCGGGTTCAGATGATGAATGAATGAATGAATGTTTTCTTTATCGCTTATATCAAGCGGTACACGCAGCACTGCTTCTTCAGACCTTTCTTGTTTGCTGTTGATAATTATGCAAGCTTCTTTCTGTCATGCCATGGTTGGCAGGACAACAACAACCAAACTAAAAATCATCTACATTTACATCTTTAGAATCTTTAGATACTTGGAGGTACTTGATTTTAGGAGGAAAATGTACTTAAACTGATACAAAAGTCCTTATGAACTTAACAGTTCATCTGTTCATCCAGAGTCCAGATTCAGACGTTGTGCGTTCGGAGTGGCCACGAATTGTACAGCGTCCAAACTCGAGCATTACAGGCGATAATTCGTGTTTAGGGTGGCTGTAGCATTACATTTACAAAGAAGTGTTTTTGTTGTAGAAACAGCAAAAAAAAAAAAAACATATTATAGTGATATTATATTATACGTTCCAGACATTTTTCTATTTCTGTCAGAAAACATTTGTTTTCCAATGTGTGAGTAGAATGTGAACACGTGGTGAGATAAAACATATAAAAAAAAAAAAAGCAAAGTGGCAAGAGAATGAAATGAATCACATCAAGGAAACAGATGAGAGGAGGCATTGAGATGTACATGAGCTTTAATGGCTCTTGTGTTACTCTAGTTTTTCTGTGAATGCATCACAGTGGACGCCTCTGATGCACGGAATGTACTTCATCAATGTACCTCTTGGTGTTCATTGTATTGGGTCTATTCAAAGCTTGACAATACACAATTGCCAGTTGCTCAATTATACTGCGTTATAAGACCAGAGCTTCTATTCATTCACAGAAATAATCAAGTTGGTTTTCTGGGAAGTTGCGGCTTTAACTTCAAATGTAATAACTGTTGTAGATATTTATGTATAACTGAGGTGTCAAACTCATTTTAGTTCAGGGCCCACATACTGTACATGTATAATGGGCCTGCTTACATTTAGTTTAGTTTATTTTGTACTTTAAAAAAATGGCAAATACATTAAAGTAAGTATAAATACACATAAAATATAACAGTGCAAGGGAGGCTAAAAGCTTAATATGCTTATATAGATTTAGATCCTCCATTCATCAACTTAATTAACACTTAAAATTAATAAAAAAATAAAAACAATACAATAAAAAATGCAAAATTACCATTATTTAGAGTGACATATGGACGTGAACCAAAGACAGAATCTAAAGACAAACAGCAAACAAGGAAAGTTAAAAACTGTTATTTATAAAAGCAGCTTTAATATGACCTTGGAAATTAGCAAAGGAGTGACATAATTTCAATGATTTATAGGATTGTAAATTATTGAAACAAAAACCATTGCTCTGTCCTTGTTTGGACAATGGCTGCACAAATAATCATCCAATCATAATTACAGTTATCGCTTAACTTTTTGTTTACATTCTTACCAAACACAGTAGATATTGTGCTGATTACCTCAGCCTTTACCAGTGGAATATAATCAAAACATTTTTTTTTTAATTGAGGTGCTAATTGACCTTGTGGTTTGGTAGAAGATTATTGGTATATGATTAGTCAGCTCTTTAACTGTCTGGAGCAGATATGATGATAGCATAAAGCGAGGGGAAGTGTTGGAAAAGACAAATTGCAACCGAATGAAGTGATGATTAAAGGCAGACAAAGGCAATCAGCAGCAGAAGTGAAACAAGACGACGACTGACTGAAGTGGGAACTAAGTTTGAGCTGATGAAGATGAAGGAGGGAATTTGGAAAGAGCTAGAATAGTTCTTTGGATCTGAAATAAGGAGAAAAACAAGTTGTTCCAGCCACAACAAACCTCTCCCCTCCCATGTCTTGTCTTGTAGCCTCTGGAATGATGTCTATGCATGTGCTGATGTCTGCATACACGTAGACACACACACACACACACACACACACACACATATATATATATATATATATATATATATATATATATATATATAGTGGCAACAGATGATAGCCAACCGAGCCCTTGCTCACTGCCTTGAATTTTTCAAACTGAACTTTGAATTTAAATTTTATTGTCTATATGTATTTTCGTTTTAAATATTTTATCTTACTTTGCAAAATTCTGCATTTTTTCAGTGGAGTCTCTGGCTTCGCTGCAAGCATGAATTAAATAAAAATCAATCAATCAATCATATATATATATATATATATATATATATATATATACCTACCTATATCTACCTACATCCCCAAAAATCCCAACAAAGCGTGCAGTGGATAATTCAAAAGCAGAAGTGGTAAAAGTCGTCTTGTTTTGCTACTACACTTTTACTGGCCATTATAAGTAAATGAGGGGGAACAATTATTTTTTTAATTCTTTAAAAAAAATGTAACCTTTGACCTATTTTTCCCAAATTGTAATGGCACATTCTGTGTCTCTTGTCATCTATTCATTCCATGTATAGGTCTAGTGGTGCTTCATAGTCATGGGAGGCGGGGCTAAAAGGTTGTCTTTCAAATCCTCAGTATTTAATAGGTGTATCAGTGTCATCTTTAGGATGACGTAGTTAGAGCAACGGAAAGTTGACGGAGGAGTCTGGAAAAAGTTAGGAATGATTAAACATAATGGTGGATTATGGAGCTGAACGACTGTTGTCACTTCTGTAAAAAGAATTTAAAGATTTCTCACATTCTTCACTCATATTTGATAAAAGGAAATTGCCACCCGTTGTTGTTCTTCTTCTATGTTTTTTTTTCCGTTTGAATCATTGTAGCATCACTTTGTTAGACCCACCCTCTGACTCTATACTTCACAATGATTCCTCAGTCAGTTTCAGGGAATCTAGCCAAAAGTTGAATGGAGTGTAACTCGACTACTACTGTAGCCTATTACCTGTGCTGCCACTAGTAGACTAGCGCTGCTAGGCTAATCTATAAAAACAACTTGGCATGAATGAAATTAATAGTTTTGCAGCTACAGGTATTTTAAACTTTGCCCATTAAAAGCAAGTGGGAGATTTTCTTAAAAAATGTAATTAATAAAAAAAGTAAACTTTGACTTATTGTTCCCAAAAGGTAATCCAAACTATTCTTGGTCTTTTTCCATCTATAAAACCAATCTGGCATGAATCCAACAAATAGCTGCTCAAGTGTTAACAATCAAAGAAACTATACACCTTACCTCCCCTTTGAGGGGGGGCAAGATAAAAAAAAAAAAATATACAACTAACAAAAACAAAAAAAGCAATAAATCTGAGCTGTTTTTGTTGCAGGTCAATTGAAGGAGGAAGGCAGACTGGATATCAGCAGCATCCTTTTACTTTTGATGAATGGAGGTTAGGTAAAGAGGTAGATAAACTGTGAACAGAAACAAACACACACCTCCATCCTTTCCTTCTAACGACCACCTGGGCCAATCCCAGCGCTCAGCCCACTACCTGGCCAACAATACCTCCAGACAGACATGAGTGATAACACTGGCTTTGTGAGTCTTACGTCCACAGACTTTGCCGTTCTTTATCTCCTCATGTTCACCCCAGTGCATCAGCTGCTGATGCCAACCCCCGATAGGTTTGTTCACCAGACTGAGCCCCTGATTAGAAACATTCAAACTTGAATTGTTTTGCAATTTGCAGTCTTTGAGAGCGCGCCACGGTAGCATCACTGTTCTTAAGTTGGCTTGTGCTGACAACGCCTCAGAAGGTGTAACCTCACCCTGTCACAGTCGCACTATTTTAGTTTTGGGAAGCTGCTCGATCTATCTGGTTTCAATGTGTCACTGTCATAGCAAAGAAAATCTGCACAAATTACAAGAGTAGCCCAAAATAAAACTACTCATGTACTTCTGAGTTGTTTATATGGAACAAATGGCACAATAATGAACAATAATCACCTAATCTGGTTCAATATTAAAAGTAAATTATATTATTTACATAAAAAATGTGATTGTGTATAAAATGTGTGCCTTCTGTGAGGGGATTTCTGTGTATCCCATGACACATATTGTTATATCTGAGTGACTCATACAGTTGTCTATGGTCTTTACAAGCAATATTTAAAAATGAATCATTTAAATATGATAAAAAAGAAAATTGACTTAAAAATCATAAAACAAAAAATCCAGATACATATATGAATCCATTTTTTTTCCTACCCCTAACACTCATACACCAGTAGGTTTCTAAGGTTCTGTCAGTCCTACTGGGACACTAAGTCAGGGTTCGGTGTCTTTGCCCAAGGACACTTCGACATGTGGACAGCCAGAGCTGGGACGCAAACCACCAACCATTCAGTCATTGGACGACCCGCTGTACCAACTGAGCCACAGCTGCCCTGTGAGTGAGTGAATGAGTGAGAGAGTGAGCGAGCGAGAGAGTGAGTGAGTGAATGAGTGAGAGAGTGAGCGAGCGAGAGAGTGAGTGAGTGAGTGAGTGAATGAGAGAGTGAGTGAGTGAGTGAGTGAATGAGTGAGAGAGTGAGTGAGTGAGTGAGCGAGTGAGAGAGTGAGCGAGTGAGCGAGTGAGAGAGTGAGCGAGCGAGAGAGTGAGTGAGTGAGCAAGTGAGTGAGTGAGAGAGTGAGCGAGCGAATGAACGAGTGAGCGAATGAACGAGTGAGCGAGCGAGTGAGCGAATGAACGAGTGAGCGAGAGAGTGAGCGAGTGAGTGAGCGAATGAGTGAGTGCGAATGAGCGAGCGAATGAGCGAGCGAGCGAATGAGCGAGTGAGTGAGTGAGTGAATGAGCCATCCTAAATAAAGTTGGAAGTGCTCAGATTGACACGTTGAATCCCAACAGGGGACGAAATAAAGAGCATCCAAATGAATTGTGTTAGATAGCAGCTGGTGTCTACAGCTGACGCTCCTGTTGTTTTTCTGTCCCTCACTTCACACCTCCTTCCTGTTCCTGCGTGGTGAAGTGAGAGGTGTGTGCGGTGGAAGTATCGACAAGCTTGCCAACGAGAAAAGGGATTTGAGCAGACTGACGGTGAGGAAACGATACTGTCAGGGTTACGCCAGCTCACTTACCACGCAACTCCACATTCCCTCGAGGGATGTTTGGATTTGCATCGCAATGGGACCCGCCTGCCTGAGAGAGAGAAAAAATGAATTCATGCTAAAAGTTTCAAAGTCAAATCATTTACCGAGTTGTTCTAGTCGCCATTATTTGCTACCCAGTGCCAGGGAGCTGCTCACATACTTTCACCAGGACAATCCGCCGCCACTGTCGCCCTGTTTTCAAACGGCAGGGTTTTTGATGCGTTCGCTGTTATCTCTGCTGAAGTCTGAGTTTAGGATGTATGAATAGAAATAGATTGGTAAATATACACGTATACACATTTCTTATGTAATATTTATGTCTATTTTTCCTCATAAATTGTACTTTTTATCTCAAATTTATGACTTTTTATCTCAATTGTGCCATTTTATATCATATGTCAACTCTTTTTCCTGATACTTACGATTTTCTTATCTCATATTTATGATTTTTTGTCTCATAAATGTGACTTTTTATCTCAAAATTATGACTTTGTATCTTAGTTGTGCCAATTTATATCATAATTTCAACTCTGTTCGCTAATTATGTATTTCTTATCTCATACTTTTTCCTTTAAAATTGACTATATGTATATATAAAACATTTTACTTATCTCAAAATAGTTTTTTATCTCAATTGTGCTATTTTATATGATAATTTCAACTCTTTTTCTTCATACTTACGCATTTCTTATCTCATATTTATCACTTTTTTCTCATAAAATAGACTTTTTCTCATCCATCTCAATTGTGTCATTTTTATCAACAAGCAATGAACACTTTAATCCTTACACTTAACATAGAAGGCACACTGTTATTTTTTCAAAAAATTAACAGTGAAATATAGTCATTACATGGCACCATCACCCTGTTTTCAAGCGGCAGGGTTTTTGATGTGCTCGCTGTTATCTCTACTGAACTCTGAGTTTAGGATGTATGAATAGAAATAGATTGGTAAATATACCCCTGGTGTGTTTCTCATGCATTCTGCTGTGACCTCACTGTTCTTGTTCTGAAGGTAAAACATTTTGGTCTTACAGTGGAGCAGAAGGTACTTTGCTTTTGTTTACCTTCAAGAACTATTGATTGCATTTGCAAGTTTCTGCAGCAGGTTTTCTTTTTCTTTTCTTTTTTTTGTATACCAGATACATTTTGAAACCATTTTCTTTATTTATTCATTCAGCAAGGAGAGACTGTATATTCAGTCGCCATTCTCTGTTAGAGCTGCACAAGAATGGAATTCCATCCCAGTAACCATCAGAGACCAGAATAGCTACAGTTCATTCAGAGCTCATTTGAAGAGATGGTTAATAGGTGCTCAGCTCTGTCAGCACTAGTGCTTGATAACATTTCCTGTCCTTGGTTCGTCTGTGCTGAACTTGTATCCATCTTGTTGTTGTCTGTCTGTTTTCATATGTCGGCATATGGTCTTATTTTTTATGTGTATGCATGCATTTTATGTTTGTGTTTTGTATGCTGTGGTATGTCATGCTATTTTATGATGTGTTTTAAACAGTAACTTTGCAATTTTATTCTTATGTTTCATATTTTATTCTATTTGTTGTGTTCTGTTTTTAAGGTGACTTTTAACATCTGTCTAGGGACTACAGATGAAAAATAGCCTCTTGGCTAATTGTGGCGCATTTACAATAATGTTATTAATGTGCACTGTCCCTGTTTCAAATAAACTTCTTCTTAACTGAAAACATAGAATAGAACTGTAAAACAAACAACAGGTATAAAACATCCACGCACATACATCTACAAGGGCAACATTACTCTTCAGAATCTAAATTAAACAACCAGAGGTGAGAAGTAAAAGTACTTTACTATGAGATTTTTTTTTTTAGATATCTGTACTTTACTGGAGTATTTATTTTTCTGGTAACTTTTTTACTTTTGCTCCTTAAATTTGTTCATAAATATCTGTACTTTAATATATTGACTTTTTATCTCATAATTTTGACTCTTTCTCATAATTATACATTTCTTATTTCGTATTTATGACTGTTTGTCTCGTAATTTTGACTTTCTATATCATAATTATGACTTATTTCATAAATTTGACTCCTCATCTCATAATTATACATTTCTTTTCTCGTATTTATGGCTTTTTATCTCTAAATTCTGCCTTTATTATCTCAATTGTGCACATTTTATGTCATAATTTTGACTTTTTGTGAAAATTAAAAGTGAAATATCATCATTGCACATTTCCAAACATCGTCTCCCCTGTACATTTTCTTTTGCCAGTATCGTCACTGTATGTTCTGGCACAGTCACAACAACCTCACACCAGCAGAAAAGCTCCTCTTCCTCTTCCTCTTCCTCCTCGCTCACCTGCTCCAGCTGAGTGCTGTATTTGTGTGTTTACTGCTCCAGTCTTGTTTTACAGGCCCAGCAGGTGTGGCCAGGGTTGGGCAGCCCAGGCCACAAAGCAGATGGTTTCATGACTCAGGTGCTCCACGCCTGGCTAACCTGCCACCTGCAGGTGTCCCAAACCCAGCCTGATTGATTTTCAGTCTCTCTCTCTCTCCCCCCTATGTCTTTCTGGCTTTCATTTTGGACTGTGGATGTAGCCAGGCCTGGATGGGTCAGCCAGTCCTGTACTGAGCAGTATGCAGTGACATTTACCTTGATGGAAACACAGACGATGGAAAGAAAAGGGAGATGTAGAGTGTTGAAGGAACGACAGAGGCTGGAGAAAATGTCAAGGTGTTGGAAGGAAAGGTGTCTGCCTCAGAGTCCTGCACGGTTCTGATTTTGACATACCGCAACCGCCCGTACCCGTCATGTTCAAACTCGTATCCGACCCGTTTTCCGACGAAAACATTTTTTAAAATCCGCACCCGAACTGACCCGCTATAAATGAACCCGATATCCGACCCAAACCCGGAAGAAAATGTCAGATAGCCAAAGTTAAATACAAACATTTATTGCCACGAATATACTGAACAGTGACATAGCCAAGGCAGAGCCAAATAAAAATGTTGTTAAACAGTAGTAGACAAATAATAAACTCCAAAAATATTTTTATACGTGAGCTCACACACACACACACACACACACACACACACACACATGCTTGAAAAACACATCAAGAAGGAAGCCGACAGGAGGCAGTTATACAAGTCCAAACTAAAGAACAGTTTTTAGCCTATGAACCGCAAATTAGACCCGCGATCACCCACGTCCGACCTGAACCGAACCCGTATCCGACACAGCACAACATTTTTCACCCGTTTCGTGAAAATCTGCGGTTCACCCACGGGTCACCCACGGGTACCCGAACCCGTGCAGGACTCTGGTCTGCCTGACTGGCTGGAGCGGCGCTAAATAATCCTGCATTCATCTACAAAGGTAGAGAGAGAGAAAGAGAGAGAGAGAGAGAGAGAGACTACACAAATACAACTTCACAAAAAAGCCAACACAACTACATGAAAAACAGTATTACACACACACTCAACTACTTTTTTTCTTCTTCTTCTATTATTATAATTTTTTTTATTATTATTATTTATTACATGTTTATGTCAGTTATTTGACTTCAAACTAGTTTAACACCTTTGTTTACAGCCTTAAAATGTGATTATGATCATGTTTCTTTTAAAGGTCAGAACAGTTAAACCAGACCAGTCGAATCTGAACACCAAAGTAAAAGTGTGTGTGCGTGTGTGTGTGTGTGTGTGTGTGGTGGACTGACATAAACAACACACAGTTTTTCAGTATATTGTCATTCTTCTCAGTTGTTGTGCACTCATTTCCAGGTGTTGCCGTTGCATATAAAGAGATCTGACTGAAATTAATCTAAATAATTAATAGTGAAAACCACAAACTAAGAAACTGTGTTTTTCACTCTTTGCCTTTTTAACTTTCTGATGTGTCTGCTTCCCTTTCATGGTCTGTCTGCTTGACTTTATTCACACATTCACATACTGCATGTAGCTGTACTCACACATCACTTCTAACAGCCATCACCGCCTCTCTTCTACCCACCCACCACCCCCAACACACACACACCCCACCCTCTCAGCAAATATCAACCATAGTCTGCCCCCCCCCCCGGGTCTATCTCCTTCTATCAGATATACTGTGGAATCTTCAGACAATATTGATTTCCTCCAGAGGTGACATTTACCGTGTGCTCTGCCAAGTCATTGCCTTAATCACCTGGCTGCTCCTTCACACTTGAACTGATTCAGATGTCAAACTGTCAAACAATGACCCCAGTTGTCGCTGAATATCGTCTGTAAAACGGCAAATGCAAAAAAACAAATGTAACTTCAACTTCACCTGACGCACATTTTCGGTTTACTCAACTTGCTTTTGTGTCGTAAAAACATTAAAAAGTGCATTTTACATATTATTCTACGGCCCTCTAGAACATTCCGACAGCTTCCATTCACTTTGAATGGATGTTCCCAAGCTTCTGCGGGCGGATTTTTTTCGATAACCGCCCGCTGCCAATGGAAATGAGTTTTGTCACTTCAGATTCACGTTACCATATCACTCGGCAGGTAGTTCGGCCACTTTGAAAGTAAATATTCACTACGTTGTAACGACTATTTTATCCAATCTGTTAGAGTAGTAGCAGTAATAAGCTGTAATAACCATAGAATAAGCGGGATAATGTATTGCCTATGTGTGACTATCAGAAAAATATTTCCCGACGGGGCCAAACAACACCCCCAACGCCCCATCAGGAAATATTTTTCTCATAGTCATGCATGGGCAAAGCATTATCCCTTGCTTATGTCCCCTTTAATACGACTCGATTTTCAAATCAATACTGTCTGCACATCCCTGTATTTCATTTACCATCTTCTACCTCACATTGCAGCACACTTGTAAAAGGCGTTTGTGATCCTTTTAATCTGAACACTCAAGTAAAACAAAGGGCTCCTATAGGTGGTAAGGTTTTTATTTTTTGCTTTTTCACGTTGCTGCATTGAATGGACCTTATAGTGCTAGAGGTAAAACGTATAGATCTCTCCTCCTGATTGAGTATTCCTTTGCTGCACTTAGAGAGCTAACATAAACCTAAAGACCTGTTCTCCGACTGGTTGTCAATAGGTAGCTGTATTTATTTCTCCCCATGCAAACCAATCTATATGAAACCAATCCCACCTCTGTTTCTTTCTTTATCTTCAGGGCTCTTCCCATTTGTCTGTTTTCTCTCCCTTACATATAAACATAAGAATTCTTCATTGAGATGCAGATGATCGACATCTCAAGTTGGCAATTAGCTTCTTTTTTTTTTTTTTAAAGATATATAATAATTTGGAGGCTACAAATTCTCTGCAGTGTTCAACAAGTTTTTACTTTTACCTGCATTATAACACAATTACCTGTAGGGTGTTAGCAATGTTTGGCAATATTTCATTTCATGATATAATATCGATATTAAATATGTACTGTATCGTTATTTTTTTGTTGTTTTCACATGGGCATTTTGTTAAAGTTTATATTTCTAAGCAAATATATTATGGATGGATAGAGAGAGAGAGAGAGAGAGAGAGAGAGAGATGGATGAATAGATGGATAGATAGATATTTTCTGTAGGTGCCAAAGAGTTCTACAGTTTTACTTAAAAAATTCTGTCCATTGTAAAGGACATTACATTAAAATTGTATAATGAATAAGTAAAAATATATTTGAAAAAACTGTTGCATTATGCAGGTTCTAATCAAGACAATAATTTTATGTTCAAAAAAACCCTTAACCTTTCACTTTTTTGGGGTGTCAGGAGGACATACAGTACATAACGGGTTTCAAACTCATTTTAGTTCAGGGGCCACATTTAGCGAAATTTGATCTGAATTGGGTCGAATCAGCGAAATAATTTAACATAACATATTTTTATTCTCAAAATACATATTTAAAAAGTCAAATCACTGTTAGTTGAGTCAATATTATAAGAATAATAATAATAATAGCAGAGAATATACATAACATTATTGTATATTAAACATATGTCAATGTAGCTGTGAACTGAGAATGTTTAGTTGGATTTTTTTTCTTTGTAAAAACATGTGTCACTTTTTGAGTTCACGCCAGCAGCCACCAAGAGCCCCGCCCCCAACCCCCACCACACACACACACACACACACATCAGATAAATAACACATCTAATAATAGACTATGTAAGTCACTGAATAAAGCATGAAGCTTATTTTCACAGCATCATGAAGACAAAGTCACCATGTGTTGTTCTCGTCAGCTGCTGTAGGTGTCATTAACACCAGTACTTAGTTTACATTAGTGGTTCTCAGATTTTTTTATAGTCAAGTAAGTACACTCTGAAAAAAGTACCCCCAACTGTCACTTCAGCATTTTTGTTTGAGAAAAAATTTGCAAAATGGTTTCTGTGTGTGTGTGTGTGTGTTTTGGAGTAAATTGTGTGTGCAAAATAAAATTGAAAAATTCACTACTTCCTAGAAGAAAACAATAATTTGGTCATGTACCCTATAACTCCTGAGACTTAAGCAATTCCACAATAAAAAGTAAAATAAGATAAAAAAAAAAAAAAAAAACTGCCACAGAGATCAGGAAAATAAACCAAAATTAATAATAAACTAAAGAAATAATATATAACATGAACAAACTAAGACAAGAACAGAACACCACTGAAGAAAAATAATAAAATAAATAAACAAAACGTAGAAAAAATAAACAAAAATAAGCAACAACATCAACAGAAACTAATAAATATTCACAACATAACAAGGAGTATACAGTACAGATATTTATATAAATGTAAAGAGTATAAAGTACAGATATTTATATAAATGTAAAGAGTATAAAGTACAAATATTTACAAACAAATGTTGGGAGGAAAAATCAAAAGTTGACTTTTAAATACTCAAGTAGGGGCTGGTCATGGCTCAGTTGGTTGAGTGGATCACCTAATAACCAAAGGGTTGGTGGTTCAAATCCCATTCTGTCCTAATTGGTCTGTTGTGTCCTTGGGCAAAGACACTTTAACCCTCCTGCCTGAATGAATATTTGGTTTTGGTCAGAGAGCCAAAATGGCTGCCACACCTGTGTCAGTCTGCCCCAGGGCAGCTGTGGCTACATATGTAGTTTACCACCACCAGAGGGAGAATGTGAGAGCGAATGAATAATGGATCAATAATTTAAAGCACTTTGAATGGGCAAAAAAAGAGCTATATAAATCCAGTCCATCATTATTATGATCATTACAGATACCTAAAAAAATCTACTTAAGTACAGTAATGAAGTACTGATACTTAATTACTTCCCACCTCTGGATATAATGATCCCGTGCTCTTGACACTCATCTGGTTGGATCAACCGTCTATTTGCAGTTGATACTGGTGGTCTCCAACTCCCTCACTTTGTCCACACATCCCCCTAAATGCAGACAGATTTATTTATCTCCCTGTCACCGTGTCGATCGTCTCATTAAGTCCGTACACAATACCCAGTTTTCGGCGGCTACAACGTTGCTGGAGTTTGATAATTGCGTCTGGTAGATAGATATTGTTTCCATGCACCCAAGGCTTTTTGTTTCCTTTAGATCGCTGTGTTGTAATCCCTATAGCTCCACTCTGCCAATCACTGCACTACAATGATGCCTTCACAGACACATCAACCAGATAAGGTGCTGCAGAAATCAATTAGCGGCTCTTGTCAAGTTCTCGTGGGGAGGGGGTGGGGGGGGTGTGGGGGTGTGGGGGGGGCATATCTTGAAGTTCATGAAAGTTTGGTTATCTTTGGGCTCAGCTTTTAACAAGCATGTGCATCTGTGGGGTAGTCTAGTTCTAGTTCATTATTTGGACTATTTAAAGGAGTCATTCTATGGTTATTTCATTATTATTACTGTGTTCTCTATTGTTATTGAATTCATTGTCTGTTGGTTATATATATTTTTTTAAATGCCTGGATTGTTTTGTTTCCAGCTGTTTTTGGAGGTTATAAAAATGACTGGAGATGGAACAACAGAGTTTACCGGTACTTCCTGATACATGTCCATGATGCAGTGATGAGGCGTCTGTGATTGGCTCAGAATGCGTGAAGGAACACTCCCCCCTCCCCTCTGGCTCTGTGTGTGTTTACCATCCCAGAGTAACTTCCAGCTAGGTTTGGTGTCGTTGCTTGTTTTGAAAATATGGCTTATTTCCACAGAGAGGACATGAACCAGTTTAGACCGCCATCTTTTTCTCATAATTTTGTACTTTTTATCTTAGAATTTTTTGTTTTTGTCTAATAATTTGACTTGTTATCTAATAAATGGGGCTTTTTATCTAATAATGTTGACGTTTTATCTTGTAATTTTGACGTTTTATCTCATAATTTTGGCTTTTTTCCAAATAATTTGACTTATCTAATAAATGGGGCTTTTTATCTAATAATGTTGACGTTTTATCTCATAATTTTGGCTTTTTTTCAAATAATTTGACTTGTTATCTAATAAATTTGGCTTTTTATCTAATAATGTTGACGTTTTATCTTATAATTTTGACTCTATCTCATGATTTTGCTTCAATTAATGCGCCTTATAGATGAAAAACTTGACTGACTGACATAATTTTGTTACGATGCATCAGTTCCTGCCTTGTATTATGTTCTGGTTCTCTCATTAGAAATTAGGCCACAGCCTTTTCCTGCAAATCATGACCTTGGTTAAACACGATTAGACACTTGATAGAACATTGATGTAATATATATTATATATAATATAACAAACTGTTAAGAGAGCACAGGGTACACAATACCTAAACAATATAATAGAGACACATATTTACACAATTATAATAATTTTTTTTTCAATGACCGCAGCTGTAAGTGTTCGTAAGCCACATTTTCAGGCACTTTATGAATTTAACTTTATTTACTAACTTACTACTTTTGTAATGTTTCTCTATAATTTTACCTTTTCTATATAATTTCTCACTATTCTCTGTAGTATTATTGTCTGTGTTTTTGCGTTTTTCAGTCTAAATCATGTCGTCAAATGTTTTCCTCTATTTATTTGACAGATCATACCAACGTTCATTAAAGCTCAGCATAAATTCAAAGGTTATTATATCAGAAACGGAGAAAGCTGAGGAAAAAAAGTGGCTTTTTCAGTAAACATCAATAACAGAATGTGAAAAAAACTAATATTTCCACCCACTGTTAATAATTAAACTCCATGGGCTTAACTAATAATTAAGGAATCAATGTTTGAAAAGGGTGATGGTGTTTCCGTGGTAACTACGGAGCCTCTGAACATACAACTGGGTTATATCTGACCACCTTGAGAAGACAAATGACTGTATTTTCAGGTTAGGTTTATTGTTTATTGTCATTTCACATGAGTACATGAAACGAAATTAGTACTCAGGACCAGCAGTATAGAACCCAAAATAAAAATCCTGGAACAATGATCTCATAAAATACTAACATAAAAACCTAATACTTAAGAAATAAATAGGACAGCTACAGTGCAGGAAATAAGAACAGCCATCTTAAAAGAACAGGATAAAACAGGCTTAAAACGGATCAATACAAACATAGAACCAGCACTAGTGTCCCAACAGTGAGTAAATGTCAGTGCTCATGGAGTTAAAAATTCTAACCACCTCTGGGTAAAAACTACATTTGAGCCTTGTTGTTCTCGCCTTGAGACTCCGTAACCTCCTACCTGAGGGGAGGGGTTGGAACAGACCGTAGGCCGGGTGGGCGGAGTCCTTCATAATGCGGGCACAATGCGGGCACCTGCTCACATACAGGTCATCCACAGAGGGGAGACTGTGGCCCATGATTCTCTGTGCAGTTCTCACTACCCTCTGCAGCATCTTCCTGTCAGCGGCAGAACAGTTCCCATACCAGGTGGTGATGGGAGAAGGTAAGCGTACTCTCCACCACACACCTGTAGAAGGCCGCCAGCACAACACCACCAACCCCAGCCTGCTTTAGCTTCCGGAGGAAATATAGGCGTTGGTGGGACTTTTTAATAATAAATGAAGTGTTAATGGTCCACTTCAGGTCTCTGGAGATGTGGAGTCCAAGATACTTCCAGCTGTGGACCATTTCCACCGGTGTTCTGCGAATGAACAGCGGGGATGGGGTCTGACTTTTCCTCCGAAAATTCACCACCAGTTCCTTTGTCTTCCCCACATTTATCCCCAGATTATTTCCACTGCACCAGTCCACCAGGTCTTTCACCTCCCGCCGGTACAACAACTCGTCGCCATGGGATATCAATCCCATAACGACTGTGTCATCTGCAAATTTCACAATATGACTGCCTGGCTGTCTAACCGAACAGTCATATGTAAAAAGCGTGTACAGCAGGGGGCTCAGGACACATCCCTGGGGGGTGCCAGTGCTGAGGATAATGAAAGAAGACAAAGTGTCCTGGATTTTAACAGTCTGTAGCCGGTGCGTCAAGAAGTCCAAAACCCAGTTCCAGAGGGAAGGTGTCAGTCCAAGTAACAGCAGTTTGTTGGCTAGAGTCTGTGGGATGATGGTGTTAAATGCGGAACTGAAGTCCAGGAACAGCAGCCAAACATAGGAGTCCCCACACTCCAGATGAGTGAGAGCAGTGTGAAAAACTGCTGACACTGCATCCGATGTGGAGCGGTTCTTTCTGTAGGCGTACTGATGTGGGTCAGCATTAATGTCTATGTTCTTCCGGATGTAGTCCATGACTAGCCGCTCAAAGCATTTCATGACTACAGGTGTGAGAGCCACAGGGCGGTAGTCATTCATGCTCTGGACTGCTGTTTTTTTTGGGTACCGGGATGATGGTAGATGTTTTGAGACACACCGGTACCACAGCCTGAGAGAGTGAGATGTTAAAAATGTCTGTCCAAACATCTGTAAGTCCATGAGCATAGTCTTTTAAAACCCTGCCAGGGATGTTATCCGGCCCTGCTGCTTTCCGGGGGTTGACGCCCCGAAGCACCCTCTTCACATCTTGAGCAGACACCCTGAGTGGGGGGGCTCACCTGGTGGGACAGTGAGCCTGGAGCAGGAAGAGGAATTAGAGGCTTCAAAGCGGCAATAATAAGTGTTTAGGGCATCAGGGAGAGATAGGTCCTGGAGACATTCAGCATCTCTCCTTCTGTAACCCGTGAGGGTTTTAATGCCCTTCCACATACTTCGAGGGTCATTACGTAGGAAATTGCCCTGTATCTTTAGAGCATACCCCGCTTTTGCTCTCTTGATTCCCGCCTCTAACTTCCTCCTTGCTGCCCTCAGTGCAAGTGTGTCCCCCGATCTAAAGGCTACATCCCTTGCCTTTAGGAGAAGCCTCACCTCTCTATTCCCACCAGGGTCTCTGGGTGAGGCGGATGGTGACCCTCCTGGTGGGTGTCACATCATCAATACATTTACTGATGTAACTGCAGACGACTGATGTGTAGTCCTCCAGGTCCACCCTACC
>CM035788.1:4375274-4395274 GCA_020466265.1 Siphamia tubifer
CTGCACCACCGTGCTAACCACTGCACCACCGTGCTAACCACTGCACCACCGTGCCGCCCCCAGGAGTAAAACATCTCATGTAAACAGGCTGAGTGTGAGCAGAAGACGGCGGCGTACCCTGTCTGCCGTCAGTGTGGGTTAAATTGGGACAAATTGACCCGTATGGAGAAGATCCACAGACTGAGCTGGAGCTGGTGGACTGTGTCGCAGAGCGAACAGAGCAGCGCTGTGTTTTCCAAGGGAGTGCATATGGAGGGAGATTCAGTTTGTCTGCCAGCAGCTGTGGCTCTATTACGGCCTTGGCTCAACGGATCTGTGGCCATCTGCTCTGGACCCACATACAGGGAACACAACTCTGCAGATCCAATATCTGTAATGCCTGTTTGGATCTGACTCTACATGCTCCACACACTCACAACAAAACACTTCTGTGCACGAGCAGAGAGGCGCAGCAGCTTTGGAACACACACTTTCTGCCACTTTTTAATTATAAAAACATGCACCCTTTGCAGCAAAATACTAATAAACAGCCAGAGGCGCAGCAGGCAGTTCTGTCGCTGGTTAATATTTATGATATGCATGTGTGGCATCTAGAACCACAGTATCAGCATTTCATACACTGAAGAAAAAATATAATACATCTGTTCAAGGAGGTTTTTACTTAATTTCTAGTTCATCACATTTGAAATAAGGTTTAATGACCTAAAAGATAAGTTAATTGATTTATAGATGGTAGGTGTTGAAAATCTAATTTTATTTTAATCTCTTTACATTTATATAAATATCTATACTTTATACTCTTTACATTCTCAGAATAGACTCTTACTTTTCCAAACTAAACAGGCGTGACAGTATGGAAAATGTGAAGGAGAGAAACTGTGGCTTTATATGTTGTAGTATATATTGTTGTTGATATTTTTCTCATAATTTTGACATTTTATCTTAAAATTATGCATTTTTTTTACCTCATAACTTTTTTTAAATGTCATGATGACTTTTTTTTTTATCTCAATTGGCACTTTTATTTTTACTAAATTTCCTGTCCATATCCACTAAATATCGACTAAACTGAATAACTGTGACCTGATCAAACACATCATTGACACAGTAACTCACTTTTAAGCGTTTTTATTTTGGATACTTTTGAAACTTTTCAGATTTTTTCTGTTTAAATAAGTATTATTGCGTTTTTGTACTTAATTACAAGTTGTACTTTTTTCACTTAAGTACAGTACTTTGACCACCTCTGAGAGCAACACGACCAAACACACTGGTAGAAAATTCAACTTTTTTATTTCTTCTACTTTTACTCGTCACTTTTGTATTGTTTCAGAATCCTTTGGCAGGAAAGAAAAAAAAACAAGAGGAGAAGCCAAGAAAGACAGGGAGATTTTCAAACATTATTTCACATAAAATATGCCAGACAAAAGAGGAAGAACTGATTTAGAGACAAAAGATCTGAATTGTTTTTCCCACTTGTTATATTGGCAGATTGTTATGTTGTTGCTTGAATTAAGCAAAACTAAAATTTTGAAATAATGAAAAAATAATAAGAATCTTGAATTTAAAAACAAGCAAAAAAATAAAAATAAAATATATATATATATATATATATATATATATATATATATATATATATATATATATATATATATATATATATATATTATATATATATATATGTATAAATCAAGAATTAACCCACAAAAAATATCTTGAATATAGGGGGGGGGGGGGGGGGGGAACAATCTTGAATTAAGAAAAAGAAGATAAAATAAAGGGGGTAAAATCTTGAATTAAGCCTATAATAATCATGATAATGATAATAATAATAATAATCATCATCATCATCATCATCATCATTATTATTATTATTATGATTATTATATTAATAATCATAATAATAATCATAGTCGTAATAATAATTGTTGAATCAACCAATGAGATAGAGCTAAAATTATGAAATAAAAAGTGAGATAATCCCCCCCCCCCCCTAAATTATGTATATATAAGGCACAGTGTGTTTTATAGATCTAGGAAACATGCAGTAACAATACTGCCTCATGTCCAATAATCTATTTACAATAATCAACTACTGGAGCTGAACAACAACAGAACTTTCAGGTCATTTTTCTCAGTTTAGTGTAGGACAGATTATCTTAATAAATATGATGAATGTCTGTAAAACTAACAGAACATATTTCATGTATGGAAAGAAAAGCCAATCATGTAAAACATAAAATGAATCGTTTAAACAACTGTAGACGTAGAAATGCATATAATAAAAATAAGCCCTGTGGTTGGAATAAAGTCAGAAATGCAATTCAGCAGGGACAGATATCCAGTGGTGGTATTCCTTGAGTTTTTAATTTTTTTTATTTCCCTGAGCTTTAACATCACAACAAACAAGCATCAGATTGTGGGAAGGCTTAATTCCATTTCCAGTAAACACTGTAAAACTGCAGCTCTATCACTGTGCTTCCTTTATTCACCTCTTACTATTCAAACACTATAATACATGTTATTGAACCCACTCAATATCATCCAATTAAAAAACCCAATTAAGGTTGAAATGGAAACGGAACAGTGGAGGCTGCACGTGCTTCAATGTGCACAACACTTTAATTATTCCATTTTTTTCCATCCTATAAACTGAAACATTCATTTAATTTCTCTCAGCCTGGCATGGTATTTTAATTTATTTTTCTTTTTTTAGTGACCGATGTACTGTAACCGTCCATACAACAAAGTAGAATAACACTGCATACATTATACATTAACTTTAATATTACACACACACACACACACACACACACACACACACACATACACACACACACACATACACACACACACATACACACCACCTCCCCAAACAAAGCACAAAGCCCCCAACAACAGGAATAGGAACACTATTATTAGGCCCGAGCACTGGGCCTAATAAAACAGAAGGAGGTCATGTTTTGTCTGTTTGTTTGTTTGTTTGTTTTGTTTGTCAGCAAGATAACTCAAAATATTATGGACGGGTTTTGATGAAACTATCAGAGATGATTGATAATGCGTCAAGGAAGAAACCATTAAATTTTTACCTATAAAGGTCAAAGGTCAAGTTCACAGTGAAGGTCAACAGCGGTTAACGCTATTAGCCCACAGCAAAAAGGCCCGGGTTCAATTCCCGCACCGTGCAGGCCTGTCTGTGTGGAGTTTGCATGGGTGTCCTCCAGGTGCTCCAGTTTCCCCCATCACCCAAAAACATGTTTGTTTGTGATAAGAATCCTCCATCCAGGTAACTGACAGTGAGCCTGGCTCCACATGTGTGACGTTCTGAGATCGGACCCAAATGCAGACAGCGCACAAATCACAGTTCAATAACTTTTAATCAAACTGTAACTAAAACAGATAACAGGGATAAGGCTCGAGGGGAAACGGAGTCCAATGCAGGGTTCGGTAACAGGGAGTCGAATACGGCAGGCTGTGAGCCGGGTCAGAGTCCAGAAGCATGGGTCGAGTACCGGGGAAGCAGACTGGGACGTGGTCGGGGACAGGCGAAGGCTCAGATCCAGAAGTCAGAGACGGAAGCGTGGTCAGACGGAAGCAGGGTCGAAGTCGGAGGCAGGCAGAACTGGGTCAGGAACGGAGCACAGGCAAAACACGAGAGAACAGACAGATAACAACGCTGGAAGGTCTTGACAATCAAAAACGATCTGGCAAAGGACAGACATACAGAGCAGGCTTATATACAGCCACCTGTGAGCTCACAGGTGACAGCAATAAGAATTAGAGTAAAGGTGACAGACAGAGACACACAGGAAACAGCAGGAAAAACAGAGAAAACATAGAAGAGAGACAAAAACAGAAAAAGATAAGACATAATCATGACAACATGAGCAGATGGGTCCCCAGGCGACGCCCACTTAGAAGGATGGGTTAAATGAAAAGGACACATTTCGTTGTAAAATTGTATGATGACAACCGACTGACCGACCTATATATGACACACACACACAGCCCATGATAGGAGAAGTAGAACCTTATATTATCACCACCCCCTAAACACAACAGGAAGTCGACCATATTAGAAGGAAGTGTGGACCTGGAAAATACGACCCCTCAATATAAAAAATATTTTAAATATGATCCGTGCAGGTTTATCACCTCCACATATGGGATCAAAAGTTATCGGTTACATTTTTGATCAAATAATGTACAGTATGTGGCTGTCCGTCCACCTGTCCCTCTGTCCTTCTATGACAATACAGGCTTTGAATCTTTCAGTCTTTGAAAAAACAACACCAAACTAAAGCGAGTACGAGCAGAGGTGTGAGATCAGCGTGGAGGCAGCGTGGCTCCGTTTTATCACAATATTTGACCTTTCAAATATACAGAGCGCTGACCCACATTTTTATCATCTTTATTTTTTCCCACTGGTTCATGTTTAAAAACTGAAAGCAAATAGAGACATTTGCATGCTGCGTTTTCAGCCGACTTTCTGTGTGTGTGTGTGTGTGTGTGTGTGTGTGTGTGCGTGTGTGTGTGTGTGCGTGCGTGTGTGTGTGCGTGCGTGTGTGTGTGTGTGTGTGTGTGTGTGTGTGCGTGTGTGTCCATGTGCGTGTGTGTGTACATCTTCCATGCTTAAATGCCCATGTGTGTAATTACAAGGATTTTGAGTGATTTCTCTTTTATATTTCCAATCCTTCTCCTTTGAGAGGATGACAGATCCAATTCACAGCCACAGACGACAGTTTGTGTTTATGCCAATTGCTTGTATAAAATGTCTTGTCAGTACAGTAGCAGCTCCGTGCTTTATGTTCTGCTTTCCAAGGAAAGCAAAGTACAGTACTTCATCATCATCTTGTCATTCTCTTCTCATAAACCCTGTGACAGATTTGGGGTTTAATGCAAATGAAATTCAAATGGGAAGGATTTTACTCTTTTGGTTTTGAATAAAAGTTTAAACAAGTAGCATTAATGGACGACTGGATGATGTAAAGAGGAAAGAGAAATGAATTTACAAGAAGACAACCCTAATGACACAAATATATGTTATTACCATATAACCCTTATGTTCAAAAATAAGGGTGTCACAGTGGTGCAGTGGTTAACAGTGGTGCCTCACAGACAGAAGGTTGTTGGTTCTATTCCCACACCAGACCTTTCTGTGTGGAGTTTACATGTTCTCCTCGTGTCTGCGTGGGTTTTGTCCAGGTACTCTGGCTCCTCCCACCATCCAAACACATGCCCTGATAGGTTAACTAGTTAACTGGTTAACTGGTTAATCTAAATCACCCATAGGTGTGAATGTGACAGTGATTGTTTGTCTATATATGTTCAGCCCTGAGATGAACTAGAGACTCATACAGGATGTACCCCGCCTTCACCCATTGGAGCTGGATTTGACCCCCCTGTGACCCCTGTGACCCTAGTGAGGATAAAGCGGGTTCAGATTCAAGAAATCTTGAGGAGAACCACATTGAAGGACAGATCCACTCCCATGGACGGACAGACTATAGATGAACATCCATGTATAAATGCAGGAGGGGGGCTGGTCCAGACAGGCAGGGGCGGGGGTCCGGGGTCACAGGTCGGCACAGGCGAGATACTGCAGATCCTGTCGTCCATGGCTCCCGTGCAGACACTGTCAGGAGAGCCACCACTCCCCCCAGGGGGGGAGGGGGGAAAGGGGACTCCAGGTGACTAGTCATGAACAGACTTGGTATGAAAGATAGGTTATAAAAATGACAGAAACAGGTGTGAGAGAGAGAAAGAGAAGAAAGAACTCAGTGTCTGTACTTCCCCCAGCAGATGACCAGATGAGATGATATGGGTGGGGCACAGCTGCTTTTTGGTTCTTTTAGACCCTGTTTTATCAGATGTATCTTCCATTTAAAAGACTGCAGCATTTTGGGGGTTGGGGGTGGAAATGTGAAAAAGTGAAGTGAAACCTCAAAAACAAAACACTCCACGTTGGCGTCAGCGTGGAAATCAGGTCTAAACGCAGCCTAAGTGGATGTTTCCTTCCTCTGTGTGTGTCATTCAGATCCAAATGTGTCAGGTGATGTGAAAACAGCGTGTCCTACACCTGCCTTTAATAGAGTCTTTGTTATTGACTGTGATGGATGAAGGAGCAAACACATGATGTATGGCTACAGGCCTCTGCCATGTTTGTATGAAGGAAAAAGAGGGCGTACCTTCAAGTGGAGCTCCTCATCTCTTGTAAAAGCTCTCAATCACTGAGTGTGCACTTGACGACAGCCAAAAGTGAAGGGAAAAAAACCCATGTTGTTGACTGTGTGGGGACATGCTTACATGCGTTTTGGACACACCATGACACCACTGCTGTGCAGGTGGTGTGTGTTTTGGGTGCAGTCTATTGCGTGTGTATGTGTGTGCTTGTATTCCTGGATTTATGGGGACATTGATCTGTTTACAGTTACCTCATAATTCAGGTCCCCACAATGGTTAAGTATAAATGTAGGTCCACACTAGTAAAATATACATGTGTGAAGTATGGAAATTTATGCAAATGATGTGGCTCTACAAATACCTTTTTTTTTTACATGGTGTAGATGTGTGTAAAGCAAAACATCTATCTTTCAAAGGTTTGAAGATGTTTTTTATGATATAATTTTTTTATTTTAGTGTATGTATGTATGTATATATATATATATATATATATATATATATATATATATATATATATATATATATATATATATATATATATATATATATATATATATATATATGTATATATATATATATATATATATATATATATATATATATATATATATATATATATATATATATGTATGTATTTATTTTTTTTAAAATATGTATATTTTAAAAAAAGGCTACTTCACCTACAAGTGATTATTCAAAATTTGGTCCTCAGGAGGCATGGAAACCTGTGTGTGTGTGTGTGCTTGCATTCCTGTCTTTTTGGAGACATTGATCTGTTGACACAGTCACACCATAAGGACCAAAATTCGGGTCCCCACAAGTGTTAAATATAGCTCCTCAATAGTGAGGCATAAATCTGTGTACAGTATAGAAATTTATGTAAATGATCTGGTCTTTTTTTTCCTCAGAAGTCCCCATAAAGCATGATGGAAACAGGTGCACAGGGAAATATAGCAACATAACCTACAAGTGACGATGACAAACTTGGTCCTCATGAGACATGGAAACCAGCCTGTGTGTGTGTGTGTGTGTGTGTGTGTGCGTGTGCGTGTGCGTGTGTGTGTGTGTGTGTGCATTTCCGGCTCAGTGACGCTCACAGACTTTCAGACCTCGTGGGCCTGTTACCCCCCCTGCCACAGCTCCAACCTGTCAGCTCCCCATCCCTCCTCCTCCTCCACCTCCTCGTCTTCCTCCTCCTCCTCCTCCTCCTCCTCCTCTCACTGTGTGTCTCGCTCAGTCTGGGTGTGAGGTGATGAATGTTCCCCAGGTGACGAGGTGACAGTAGTTGAAACCGCTCAGTCTCTTTTTCTCTCACTAGGAGTTTGAAAGGTACTTCTTTTTATTTTTTTTTTTGCTGCAGATCCAACCCTTCAGAGGTGATCTCTTCATGCTGTGGATTATGGCTAAATCCCACTCCTCCCCTCTCCCCTTACCCCTCCCTACCATTCCATTTTGTTCACATGAAGGGGTAGTTTTGTCCCGGTTCTCAATCGCTGCTTTCACACTGTCGGGCCAGACTGGGCAGAGCCAATCACGGGCCATTTCGGTGCTTATAACTCTGGGCCACCATCCTCAAGCCCTGAGACAGGTTGCGTTCACATGTCAGGCTATTAACCCCTCTGGGTCACACCCCCATTTGCAAAAAACGTCACTTGATACAGACTATTTTCAAACGGCATATACGGGCAATTCAGCAGCATGATTTGTCAAAGATAAAATATGTCATAGTAAATAAAATAGCCCATTATATGGCATCTAGCCCACTCTTTACTTCAGATAGACACACACTCTGGCATATACACTCTAAGAAAAGAAGGTACAGTAGGGGTACAAATCTCAGGTACAATAGTACAAAGGCTTATCACACTGGCAGTTCCCCTTAAAGGTACATCATAGTACCTTTTACGAAAGTCTTTCACTGTTTGACAAGTAGTTTGTACCTTTTACAGGGATGAAAAGGTACAAATAAGTACCTTAAAGGGATGGCTCAGTATTTTTCACATGACCGTGTATGTCATCACCGTCTTTACTCTGGTGCACCCACAGTGACTTACCCCTGACAGTTTCCTGTGACGAGTTCTGGTCCGGTTCTGGTCAAAGCGAAAGTAGTCCCAGCAGGTTTCTGGGATCAACAAAATACAACGTGTTTCTTCTCAAAACAATATGTGTTGGAATGAGTGATTTATTCACATTACAAAACCATCATGGAAGAAAAACTCACACATCGTAATTGTTTGGAGCTACTTTCTTTCAATAGTGTTCAATGCATTTTGTCACTGGTAACAGGAGCGAGCATAACTCAGTTGGTAGAGTGGGTCATCCGGTAAGGATTGGTGGTTTGAATCCCACTCTTTCCTAGTCGGTCCGTTGTGTCCTTGGGCAAGACACTTCACCCTCCTTGTATGAATGTTTGGTGATGGTCAGAGGGGCCATAGACACAAAATGGCTGCCACACTTCTGTCAGTCTGCCCCAGGGCAGCTGTGGCTACATATGTAGTTCACCACCACCAGAGGGTGCATGTGAGAGTGAATGAATAATGGGTCACTAATGTGAAGCGCTTTGAGTGGCCAGAAAAGCACTATATAAATCTAATCCATTAACAGCTGTGCACCTTATCAAACTACTTTCATCAGTTGTTCTGCAGTGTTTGCAGCTGTTAGCAGTGACAATGCGCAAAATACTGAAAAATAATAAAGTTACACGAGAATCGTCCTCGGTAGTCTCCTACATTTTGCCAGATCATTTTCTTTCAAAAGTGCTGTCATCTTTCAAAACTGTGAGATTTAACAATTTACAACGTTTCCATCCTCTTCTCACACTGTTGAAACGTCAGTGTTGAACGTCCTGAGCCCCCGCCCTGTTCTACCCCCCCCCCCCCCCCCCCCCCGTCTATTCCACTCTAGCATCTACCTTCTTACAGGGCCATTCTGTGTAGAGACTCCATGCCATAGAGGACCAGGCTAACTCACGGTGAAAGTACGTCCTCCAAAAAAGTTTCAGAGATTCCAATAGTGGAAACACGCCTAATAAAGATTAAAAATGTATATTTAATCATGATTATAACAATAATCCAAAGTAACACTAATATAAACACTATAATAGTGTAAGATAAAAATGTACCTGTTGTCCTTTGCTCAAACATCACACGCTAACCATCATGTTTATCTGCTTTAATAAAATATTACATCCTGCGGCGCTCCAGACCTACTCATCCTTTTTTATGGAACGGATGCCACCACCTTGAATTTGTCGTTGAACTTTCCCATATCTGTTGGAACACTATCTGTGTGGGAAATGACCTGCAGTGAGTGATATTATCCCCAGTTAAAGTTTACTACCTGTGTGCTTCCCGCCAGCCTTCGCTAGCTTTTGTTGTATTTTTTTTGCCCTTTTCTTTATTTGCTTCTGTATGAGACTTGGGTTTAGAAAGAGTTTCTTTTTTGTGCATAGATGAGCCTGAGCCTGTGACGATCACTCCAATAGACCACAATACAAAGCATACTCAGAAATATTTTATCTGTATAAAAAAAGCATGTCTCGCCATGAAAAGGACTGACAATGAATGGATGAAACTCAGAAAAGATAAAATAGCTTCAAAATGCATCCATAAACGAGAACATTATGGGACTATAGTAGGTTGTTTAACACGCTTATGCCTTTATAAAAAAAAAAAATAAAAAATCAAAAGCTCATTCGTTGCATTTTCCACAACATAGATGCATAATGATACAGAAAATTACATCCTGACCCCATAAAGACCTAAACAGCCTCCGGCGACCGAAAATAATAATTTAAGATGATTGTGTCACCGGTGACACATTTTTACACCCACTGTTTGCACTGTTGAAAAAAAATCCAAATGTCATCTTTTAGCTGTAGTTTCTATTCTACAACACATGAAGGTGGAAGTCTGCATTGTCTGAAGGGAAGTGGGCGGAGCTTAAAGCAGCAGAAGGTAGCCATTGAGAGAGAGGGAAGAGCAGCGTTTTGGTGAGGTTTGAACTGTTTTAGTTTGGTTTTATCTGTGTTTTAATGGTTTTAACTCTGTTTAATAAGGTTTTAATAGTGTTTTATTGAAGTCTTAGTTGTGTTTAAGTGAGGTTTTAACTGGTTTAATGAGATTTTAATGTTTTAGTCAGGTTTTAGTGAGGCTTAACCTGATTTTCACTGTTTTAGTGATAGTGTTATAGTGGTTGGTAACTGTGTTTTACTGATTTTTAAACTATGCTAGTGCAATTTTAAGTGTTTTAGTGAGGTTTTATCTGTCTTAGTGACATTTTTATCATTTTAGTGAGGTGTTAACTGTGGTTCTGTGCTGAATTCTAGTATATAATTCTACATAATAGTGATGTTTTGCTGTGTTCTACTAGTCTGGTTTCGTTGAAATTTGCTGATTTTATTAGATTTTTTCCCACTGTTTATCTGCATCTTTTCAGTTTATACAATTCATTGATGTCTATGACAAGATATAACTAAAAACAAGAACCTGGAACATGGACGTGGAATGATGTTTGAGCTATTTCTATAATGCAATAACATTTCATTTTGAATATTTCCAATCTGTTGTTCCATTTTTTTATTATAGCACACTGTTTTAAATGTTTATTACATATAATAATGAAAATCAATGGGCATATATTGAAAGTGAGGTTGTTCCTTAAAAAAAAAAGTTAAGAAGGTTTGACAAAGATGTCATTTTCTGACTGTTATTGCACAAAATGTCGGTAGTCTGTTATAATAGTAGTCATTAAATAAATACATGATTAATACAGTTGATCCATTAATCCTATCAATACATGTAAATAATTGGGGCTGTAAAAGCTATTCATCTTTTCATGGTCATCAGATATGATCTATTTGGATGTTCAGAGGCTCCGTAGTTACCATGGAAACACTGTCATTTTCTACAACATTGATTAACCAGTAAAACCCATGAAGTTGGATCAATGACAGTGAATGGAAAAACTAGGTTTATGTTCAGTTAATGATCGATTTGTTGAAAATGTCTATTGTTTTTCTTAGGTCTTTCTTGTTTTTGATGTAATAACCTTCAAATGGGGCGGCACGGTGGTGCAGTGGTTAGCACTTGTGCCTCACAGCAAGAAGGACCCTGGTTCAAATCCCACACCAGACCTTTCTGTGTGGAGTTTGCATGTCCTCCCCGTGTCCGCGTGGGTTTTCGCCGGGCACTCCGGTTTCCTCCCACCATCCAAACACATGCACTGATAGGTTAATTGGTTAATCTAAAATTGTCCATAGGTGTGAATGTGAGAGTGATTGTTTGTCTATATATGTTCAGCCCTGCGATGAACTGGCGTCTCATACAGGGTGTACCCCGCCTTCGCCCATTGTAGCTGGATTAGGCCCCCAGTGACCCCCGTGACCCTAGTGTGGATAAAGCGGGTTCAGATAATGAATGAATGAATGAATAACCTTCAAATCTAATAATAATATGATGATGACTAAAGGACCAGATCAGTAAATGAAATATAGGAAAATACAACATTTTCACTGAAAAAAATGCTAAATATAGAGTGTAATATGATGATATATGGTAATAAATCACTGAAGGAATGTTAAATATGGACAAAAATGAATTTGAGATGTTTCTCAAAAGTCACATAGTGTTTTTATGGGTTAAACTGAGCCAGTCGAGTTCAACATCTGTTAAAACCTGTGATTATACAATACTCAATCATAACAGCACTTGTTTAATTTCCACCCTTGCTGCTGCTCTTATAACACGCATTTCAGTGTAAGGCCGTGGTAGAATTATGATTTATGTCAACAATGAAGCTGTGTTTTTTGCTATTTGATTGCTTGTTCACTGAAGTGCTGGTACCTAAACGGTCCCCTGTCAGACCAAATTAATAAATATCAGCCTATTCTCTGTTGTTCTCTCTGTTCTGTTCCTCTTTTCTTTGTTTTCCATCACTGCCTCGTACACAGCGGCTGTTTCATCCTGGTAAATGCTGAAAAAATACACCACTGTACTTATCAGCTGATCATATCTATTTATAGAGTTCCTCAGTTTCCCGGGAAAACCTGGAAAGTGATTGGCCAATTTTCTAGTCATGGAAAACATATGGAAAATGAGGGGGAAAAAAGGTCACATGTCCTGGAAATAGTTGTTATCCTGGAAAATGATTTATCCTCCCGCCTCCTGCCTTGTGACCAGAGGTAGTAAAAGTACTCACATTCTGTACTTAAGTAGAAGTACAGTTATGTGTATGAAAAAATACTCTGGTAAAAGTAGAAGTACTGATTCAACTCCTTTACTGAAGTAAAAATAAAAAATAAACAACTTCTCAATTGTAATAAAGTAAAGAAGTAAAAATAGATTTTTTTTTTTGCCATGAATGAAATAATACTTCTTTAACCAGTAAAAATCATAAAAGATTTTAAAGTATTTTAAAGTTGGGGTTTTTTTGCGTCTGGGCAGGAAATTTTTCAAAAAATTTCAAAAAAGCATAATTATTATATAAAAAGTAAAAATGGTGAGATAAAACGTCATTGTGGGATAAAAACGTATCCCAAAACTTAAATTATCAAAGTAAATTAATACTTCTTTATACAATGTACAGTGATGCAAGTAATAATGAGGGATGAATACATTTGTATGAAGTATGGAAATCTATCTAACGTCATCATACAAGAATATACAATATTTGAGCATTTCCTTTCAGTCAGTACAAGATAAAAAAACAATACATTACTAAAACAAATAATAATGAGTAAGATATATATGTATATAAAATATATATATATATATATATATATATATATATATATATATATATATATATATATATATATATATATGTAAAAGATTGCACAGCATTAACCCAGTAAGGTTAAAATTGCTCTGTCATGTCTATTGTCACTTCCACTGCAGGGGTCAGGGGTCAGTAGGGGGGGTTGGGTTGGGAGTTCAGAGCCAGGGTGGGTTTTGGAAAAAAAACAACAACAACTTGTTGTTAAGTCTGAGACCTGCAGTGTCGTCCTGAGGGCAGCAGATCAAACAGGTTAGCTACAGGGGGGTAAATGTCTTTGCTGAATCAGTATTTTGACTCATTTCTAACCGTTCACTGGAGCCTTTTCACCAGCGACTGTCTGTAAAATGCTCCAATTCAGAGGGCACCACTTCAGACTTATTTTGTGTTTGCTAATATATATCATTTATATATGACAGAGAGCTCATTGCCTTCCAGCATTACTGCCTTGAAAACCGTCTACTAGTGGTATCCCTGAAAAGAGGCTGTTGGCATGAAGTCAAACTGTCCAATATGTTGCCCAGTTGAGTGTTTGACTGAGCCTGCCGGCTGAAGCAGATTTATGAGGTCTGCACATACGTACATGCCAGGCAATCAAAGAAATACCATCAAAAGACTTCCATAAAGAAATATCAACACTGAGGTGACGTCTGTTTGTAACTGCATCTGTTTATAATTATTCAATACCAGTGCTAATTACATTTAATCTACAGCAGCCTGGCCTTCACAATGAAACATTAACACTATAGAGCTAAATAAAACCTAGCTTAGGTGTAGTTTTTCTACATTGAGTTCAGGTCAATTCAGGCAACTTTATTTGCAGTACCTGGCAATAGGAGCAGTTGTAATACTGTATATACAGTTGGATAATATAAGAAGTAACAAGTGACAAACATTTTAGATTTTAATGGACATCTCCCTCTCAAAACATGAAACTATGGGTTTGTAACCTGTATGCGTTTCTTTAAAGTAAATAAATAAGTAACACTTAGCGTGGTGGTGGTGGCAGGGGTAGGGGGGGTAGGGCCTAGATAAGATAACTGGGCGGCCATGTCTCAGTTGGTAAAGTGGGTCGGTGGTGGTTGGAGGGACCATAGGCATGAAATAACGGCCACACTTCTGTCACTTTGCCCCAGGACTGTGGATACATATGTAGTTTACCACCACCAGAGGGAGCGTGTGAGAGGGAATGAATAATGGATCAATAATGTAAAGTGCTTTGGGTGCCTTGAAAAGTTAGCCTAGCCGCACTATCCCTATTTATTACACATATGGGTCTAGTGGTGCTTCATAGTCAGGGGAGGCGGGGCTAAAAGGTTGTCTTTCAAATTCCTCTGTATGCAATAGGACGGTACTACAACCAATCACTGTAATCTTTAGGATGACATAGTTAGACGCTGGAAAGTTGAGGGAGGAGTCTGTAGAAAGTTAGCTTAACGACTATTGTGGCTTTTTTTAAAAAGAATTTAAAGATTGTTGACGTTTTCTCACATTTTTGACTCATCTTTGATAAAAGGAAACCTACACCTGTTGTTGTTCTTCTTCTATGGTTGTTTCTGGTTGTTTTTCTCAGAACCGTTGCAGTATCACTTTGTTAGGCCCGCCCTCTGACTCTATACTGCACTGTGATTGGTCGACCAGTTTCAGGGAAATCTAGACAAAAGTTACATTGAGCGAAACTAGACTACTACGATAGAACATTAGATTTACTGATGCTAGGGGTGTCTCTGCAGCTAGGCTATTGAAAATCACTATAGAAATCTAATCCAGTATTATTATTATTATTATTATTATTATTATTATTATTATTATTATTATTATTATTATTATTATTATTATTATTATTATTATTATTATTATTATTATTATTATTATTATTATTATTATTATTATTGTTATCATTATTGTTATCATTATTATTATCATTATTATTATTATTATTATTATTATTATTATTATTATTATTATTATTATTATTATTATTATTATTATTATTATTATTGTTATTATTAGTATTATTACTATTATTATTATTATTATTATTGTTATTAATAATTATTATTATTATTGCTATTATTATTATTATTATTATTATTATTATTATTATCGTTATCGTTATCGTTATCGTTATCGTTATCGTTATTGTTATTGTTATTATTATTATTGTTATTATTAGTATTATTAGTATTATTACTATTATGATTATTATTATTATTAATAATTATTATTATTATTGCTATTATTATTATTATTATTATTATTATTATTATTATTATTATTATTATTATAAACCTTTATTAGTCCCACAGTGGGGAAATTCCCATATTCAAGATGTTTGTCACAGGGATGTATAGTACATGCACAAAACTAAAACTTTGTAAAAAAAAAAAAAAAAAAAAGTAAAACCTTTTAAAATACAGTTTTTAAAAGACCAGGGTCAGCACACAAAGCACTCACACTATATAAATAAATAAATACATTTCATGAACTTACTTAAAAGTCTCACAGCCTGGGGTAAAAACTGTTCTTTAATCTACTCGTGTTCGCTTTTATACTGTGTTATCTGTGAAGTGGACAGTAAGAATGATAAGCTTATTTTAAAAAAAAGAACAATATAAACAAGGAATATAAGAGATAGAATATGTACAAATGAGAAAAATGACAAATGTGCAAAGTGAGTTAAAGGGATCATGCACTAGAGGAAACACTGAAAAGCTATACTTGTTTTTTTTTTTTCACTTTCTATTGAAGAAAACAAGTGATGGAAGAACCATGTCTATAATGAAGTCAATGAGAGTTTTTGAGAGTCCAGGACATATACGCTTGTGGCTGTAGGTGTGTTATTGTCCCTGAACTGTCAGTCAGCTTTGTTTTAGTGTCTGTGTGTATTTATCACCAGCCTTAAGTGCTCTCACTGTGCGCCTGGGGGGCTATAACTCTGACTAATGGAAAACAAAGACCTGGCCGAGACAAAGCAGGACGTTACTGCTGCTCTGCTCCTGCCATGTGTACCTTCCACCGCTGCCTTCGCTAACATGTTCTACCCTCCAGCTGTAGCTTTTTACCACATTATGCGCACGTATGGAGTCATTTATTTCCGTCGGCAAACACCATTTCCATGTAAACGTTGGGCGCATAATTTTCTGCTGCTGTATAAACTGTGCAATTCATCCAAGCGTGCAGTTATGTAGCTTCATGTAGAAGCAGAAGCACAATTGGAGCAGCTTCCCGTTTATGTAAAAGCCAGGGGGGGGGGGGTTGCGCCTCTCAGGCTGTGTATTGATTGTCATGTTTTCAAAATGGCTCACATTGACTGTGACAGTTAATAGATTGCTATAAAAGAAAAAAAAAACCTAGTGGCGAATGACGTGGGATGTTGAATGGGTTTAAGAAAAGTGAAAATGAGACGGAGCTGCGTGAATGCATGCATAAAAACATACAGTATCCTACGCTTCCTTTTTTACTTACAGTGAAATGGGTTTCTTTTTTACTGGTTTTGACATAAAAAAAATATATAAAAACACAAGAAAACAGTAATATAACATAGAAAGTCCAGCGTTGAGCAGGAACATTACATATTATACTTTCACATATGATGTAGATAATTTTTAATACATTTTTTTTATTACTCATTAATTTGAATGTTTGAGCAGAGGAACTATTTTGAAAGACGAGAGAAAAAAAAAACATCTCTTACACCCACACCTTTCCTCACTCACCCGCAACCACCCCCAACCCTGAAGTGATAGTTCAAGGGAATAAAGAGTTTCAGAATTGAAGAGAAAAAGAGAGAAGACACACACACACACACACACACACACACACACACACACACACAGTACCATCCAAGAACCTCCTCTCCTTTACAGCTGCATAGTTTTATCATATATAAAAGAGCTGCATTTTATACCATAATTAAATCTTGCCCAACATTGGTTGGTGTGTGTGTGTGTGTGTGTGTGTGTGTGTGTGTGTGTGTGTGTGTGTGTGTGTGTGTGTCCACAGAGACATATCATGCTATGACTCAATGAATACTTGAGATATCACCATGAAATTACATGGACATATACATATAGCTAATGCACATCAGATGCAATGATCCAGTATTAGTACAGGTCAAAGGTCAAGGTCACAAATAACTAAAAGATCAAAATCACAACTCAAGAACAGAGGGTCAGAGAACATTCAGATTGGTACCAAACGATGCGGAATGAAGATTTCTACAATTCTCATGACTGGTGTTATCACCTACGACCCATAGTTTTTGAGATCTCTAGAGGTCAAAGGTGACATGTCGCAAAAATGAACTTGTATAACACTGTGTGTGTCAAACATAGACATATCACGCTATAATTTAATCAATACTGGATATATTATCATAATACATCACACACTGATGCATATATACATATAACGGAATTATCGATATTGCAAAAGGTCAAAGGTCAAGGTCGCATTCAGCAGAAAGGTCATTCAAGAACATTTTCTGAATACTTGTTTCTATTTTTTTTAACAGCTCGGTCCAACAGTTAATATTAGATATTTTAGCAGAATATAGGGATGTCTGAGGTCATGGTCCTCAGCTGGAGAAAGGTAGAGTGTCCTCTCCAGGTCAGGGGGAAGGTCCTGCCTCAGGTGCAGGAGTTCAAGTGACGGAAGGATGGAGCAGAAGGTCAACAGGTAGAGTAATGCAGGTGCTAAACTGAACTGCTGTGGTGAAGGAGTGAAGGCGAAGCTCTCTATTTACCAGTTGATCTATGTCCCAAGCCTCACCTGTGGTCATGAGCTTTGGGTCATGACTAAAAGAATGAGGTCAAAATGAGTTTCCTTTGCAGAGTGGGCGGGGCTCAGCCTTAGAGATAGGGTGAGAAGCTTGGACATCTGGGAGGGACTGGGAGTAGAGCCGCTGCTCCTCCATGTCCAGAGGAGCCAGCTGAGGTGGTGAAGATGCCTCCTGGACGCCTCCACAGGGAGGGGTTACGGGCATGTCCATGCGGGAGGAGACCGACCCAGGACACGCTAGAACAGGGGTGTCGAACTCATTTCAGTTCAGGGGCCACATTAAGTCTAATTTGATCTGCAGAGGGCCAGACCAGTGAAATAATAATAACATAATAATCTAAAAAACTAAATTATGTCATGTTTAAATCATTTAAAACAATGTAAATAATATGAACTGAAATGTATTGAGAAAACTATGTGCAGCTTTAACAATATTATGTCTCAGTTAATCATTTCCACAATTAAATTACAATTTACAGATCACAGTAGATCAACAAAACATACATAAAACATTTACTAACGGGTAGAATATTGGTAAACGTGCCCTTCAGACATTTCAAAAATGTTGATATTTGTTCAGGTTACTTGTAAAATGATCATTTTAATGAAGATATAATAAAGTGACATGAAGATTTTTACATTTACAAAGAGAAACACTTGGAGTTGTGAGTATTTATATGTTATTATGAGAGTATTTTACTGATCTGACCCACTGGATATTAAATTGGTCTGTATGTGGAACCTGAACTAAAATGATTTATGTCTTCAGTGTCATTTTTACATTTCACAAACTCATCCCAGGGGCCAGACTGGACCCTTTGGAGGGCCGGGTTGGGCCTCCGGGCCGTATGTTTGACACCTCTGCACTAGAGGGATTATATCTCTGAACTGGCCTGGGAACGCCTCGGGATTCCCCAAGAGGAGCTGGTGGAAGTAGCCTGGGTGAGGGAAGTCTGGGCTGCTTTGCCGAGGCTGTTGCCCCCACGACCCGGACCTGGATAAAGAGGAAGATGACAAATATGAGTATGATTTGGTATTGAATGAAAACCTTTCAGTTCCCAACACTAGAGAGCTCTCATGAAAACACAAATGACATTGCTTAAATTCCAGATTACTTAATTCAGAATTAAACAAAAAAAAAAAAAACATGATGAAAATGTAGCCAGTGACAGAGAGGATGCAGCAGTTTCTAAACTCAAATCCTTCACCGCTGTCACAAGATGCCGTTTGCAAAGGCACGACACGTTATGATCCAATATTAGTCAGCTGTCAGTGCTATCAGACTGCCTTTAGTCAGCTTTCACACACCTGCTGTCACTGGAATGCCTCTGGTATTAAACCATTTTGTTTCACTGTGAAATACAGACAGACAATAGCTCAATTTCTACCCATCTGTGTTTTTATGCTTGTGTTATTTCACACACGGACACAAAAAACACACATTGGTACATGTACAATGCATTGGTTTGGACATATATTAAAACTGAAAGCCTTTACCTACTGTACATACTTATCTTTCGTCAGAGAATAACCTTTACGTTCCATGTTTTCTCGTATATAATGTCACCAATTATCTGAAAAGGTCAAGTCTAAACAATAGAATCATCTCTCATTTCATTTCATTAAAAGTGTTTGTTCATCCCATGTGACACTTTCTATGGAAAAGATGATAACTGTAATTTACCTGAATATTTCCAGCTTTACAAGCAATGGTTTAAAAGACATTGTTGACTCAAACCATCTACTAAATTACACTGTTTAATACCTATTGATCCATTAATCCTGTCAATGCACGTAAATAATTGGTGTAAAATGCAGTTATTCATCTTTTTATGGTCATCAGATATGATCCACTTGGATGATCAGAGGCTCCGTAGTTGCCATGGAAACACTGACATCTTTTACAATACTGATTTACCATAAAACAATTGTTTTTCCATTCATTTAATGATATATTTAACAGAAGGACTCACTTTTTCTTAAGTTTGAACTGTTTTTAATACCCTCCTGAGACCTAGTAATACATTTGTCCTCTCTTATGACCAGAGTTTACATATCAAAGCTTTTGAAATCAAAATGATATATTTTATGGGAAAAACACTCCGGGTTAAAATGTTACTGAAGCTTAAACAAGATGATTAACAACACAACACAAGATGACTATTATAGGACTGTATTTATTGTATTTATTTATATGTGCTTATTTATGTATATTGTGTTTGTTTACCGTATTTTCTGGACTATAAGCCACAACCGCTGTA